>OX388325.1:19496542-19694956 GCA_947579605.1 Athripsodes cinereus | reverse complement strand
AGTATCAGCTGGAGCAGACTATACTTATCGCCCCGCAGAACGTGACCCAGATATGAAATCTTACGGACCTTAACGTCCTTCAGCAGCTGTCTACTGCAATTGGCTCTCCTCAAAACCTCCGAGTTGCTGACCAAATCTGTCCATGGTATGCGAAGCATTCTCCTGTGCAACCACATCTCGAATGCCTCCAACCGGTTCATAGTGTGCACTTTCAGGGTCCAAGTTTCTGAGCCATACAGCAGCACAGACCACACATAGCACTTCAACATTCTCTGCCTGAGTTTCAAATTTATTTATTTATTTATTTTTATTTTATTTTATTAATACAAACAAACAGCTTATTACATTTTATATAGTACAACTTAAATATTACATTTTTCACAAGCCAGTGAAGTTTGTTAAATTATTTTATTTAACACTTTATTCCCAATTAAAAAAAATACAAATAACACAAACAAAAAAGAAGTACACTCTATGCACCAACTGAGGCAAAAATACAAAAAAGTAAATAAAAAACAAAAAAATCGTTCACCCATGCAATGAATATGCCATTACAACATACACAAGTAATGAAATGACGCCCATCAGGGGGGCAAATGCTCTCCAAGCAAAAAGGGGTATATCGGGGGAGGGGGGGGGAGTTAGGGGAAATAATGCTCGTGCGAACCTCACCACGTTCAGGACACTCATTGATCAGAACCGCGCAGAGATCTGGAAACAGCACCCCTAAATTTCGGCAATGATGATATGTAAAAATCAACATCCTTGAAAAAAACGTTGTAATTCCCGCATGACCTTTGGAAGAATGAATATTGTGCGTAGTTTGTGCTACATTGCGGGAGTCGAAATGTATTGGGAACCCTAGTAGATCGTGGGGGGCAATTAAAGTTAATCCTAAGAAGTAGGTCACTGCAATCAATAACATTGTTAATTATTTTATATAGGAAAACCATATCAGCCTTTGTACGTCTGTTCTCCAGCAGGGCAATACCATGATATCGAGCTGAATGTGCGTAGTTATTAAATGATTGACAACATCTATAATCCAAGTGTTTGAGAAATTTGTTTTGCACCTTTTCAACTCTGTCTATATATGTGATATACTGTGGGTTCCACACCACAGATGCAAACTCCAAACAACTCCTTACGTATGTGAAATATAATACCTTTATTGTGCTTACGTTTTTAAAAGGCTTAGATACTCTTAAAATAAAACCAAGTTGTTTAAACGCCTTTTCAACAATATTGTCTATATGTTCCCTGAATAACATTTTTTCGTCAAGAATGACGCCAAGATCTCTAACTTCATGACATCTCATGAGAGGTGTTCCACAAAGCGTATAATTGTACAAGATAGGATTTTTACTTCGGGTAAAGGTAATAATATTACATTTGGATATATTCAGGAAGAGCTGATTCACTGAGCAATAATAAAAAAGACGCTCGATATCAGACTGAAGATTTCGTGTATCATCCAAGTTAGATATTTTTTTGTAAATTTTGGTGTCATCTGCATAAATGAGAAAATTGGAGTACTTAAAACACTGTTGGATATCATTGATGTACATTATAAAAAGAATTGGACCTAGATGTGAACCTTGTGGAACCCCCGATAGACAGTCTCTAAATTGGGAAAGGGCATTGTTGATTGCTACAGCCTGTAGTCTATTTTTGACGTACGATGACAGCCACCGCAGGAGATCACCGTGCACACCGTACCTCCCAAGCTTGTGAATTAGAATATCATGATTAATTTTATCAAATGCTTTTGAGAAATCAGTGTACACGGCATCCAACTGTCCTCCACCACCCATAGCCATCAAAACATCATCCGTGAAGTGAATTAAATTAGATTCAACAGATCTTCCGGGGAAAAAGCCATGCTGGTTTGGCAGAATAAAATTTCTTATGGCCGGGGTCAACTGTTCTACCACAATCTTCTCCATAACTTTACTAAACAAACACAATTTTGATATCGGTCTGTAATTTTCAATATCACGCTTATCTCCGCTTTTATAGACTGGTGTAATAAGAGATTTTTTCCACAAAATCGGGAACTCACCCGATTTGAAAGATAAATTAAACAAAAATGTGACTGGGACAGATAACTCCTCAGCGCAAGTAACTATAAAAATCGGGGGAATATTATCGGGTCCTGGACCCTTATTCAGATCAAGGTTTTTCAGTTTTCTCAGAACATTATCCAAATTAAACTCTATAGTTCCAATATCAATTTCATTGGAACAGTATACATCAGGCATACTTGTAGTATTATGAACAAATGAGGAGTGGAAAAATTGAGAAAATAATTCCGATGTTGACCTTCCGTCAGTTGCGGAGGAATCTCTGTAGTGCATTTTTTTAGGCAAGTCAGATTGTGGTTTCTTAGACTTCAGATAGTTAAATAAGTTAGTAGGGTCTGAGTTTATTGATGATTCTGTATGTGAAATATATGCATCGTAACACTCCTTCTGTATTTTTTTTTGTCTAGACCTAAGTAGAGTGTAAATGTCATAATCTAAAGAAGAGCCTGACCTTTTCCACCTTTTATGTGCTTTTAATTTTTCTCTAATAATTTTGATTAAAGGTTTACTGAACCATCTTGGAAATTTGTTGCTATTATTGAATGATGCTGTCGGTACATAATCAGAAATACAGTCGTCTATTTTTTCATAGAAAATGGATATAGCTCCTTCAATGTCTAAGCCTTTGAATACATTTTCCCAGTTCACAGAAAGGAGCGCCTGTTTTATTTGCACGTAATTCGCTCTATGAAAGAGCTTGACAGATCTTGGTAAGCTTTCCAAGATAGGTTCAATCCCGTATGAAAGAGCAATTATCAGTGAAGGATGATGCTTATCCTCATCAACTAGAGGATTGGTGCACCTTGATACTTTACACGCATCTTCACTACAACATATTAAGTCAAGTACGCGACCATTCATATTGGGAATACTGTTGAACTGCTTGAAATCAACGAACGATAAAAAGTTAACCATCGTCATGCCCAGATTATCAGTACAATTGGGTATGGCATGTCCACAAAAATCTTCAGAGTTGGACCATAGTAAATTGGGTAGATTAAAGTCTCCGCTAATGATAAAAGCATCGTTGGGATATTTATCATACATTTTAGATGTGTTGTCAAGGAAATCAGACAATCGTACGAGATGGTCCTGCCCCTGAGGCAGATAAACACAACAAATATGTACCCTTCTTTTAGAGTCACTGATTGTTACCCATATTTCTTCCACTCCAACAGCCCACCCCACATTCAGTGCAGACTCTACATCACTGCGTACAGCAATTAAGACGCCACCACCCAAACTCTGACCAGTAACAGCATAATTCCTATCACATCTATAAACTCGATATCTCTTGTCAAAAAGTTCATGGTCGAAGATATTGTCATTTAGCCATGTTTCTGTTAAACATATCACATCATAATCATTCAAAAGGATATTATCAAGAAAGGTGTGTGTTTTAGTCCTCAGACCTCTTACATTCTGGTAGTATAATGTTAAAGACATTTGAAGTAATTTTGAAATATCCCGAAACTTATCCTAATCGTGAGGGAAAAATCGCAAAAGACATTAAGAGTAACAGGGAAAGGGGAAGCAATATGAGGGATATTGGGGAAACTAGGAGAGCTAGGAGAGCACAGACCCATCACCATAATTAATGATTCGATAGAAAAGAAAAGTAATACATAAACTATGAGCAGATATAAATTAAAATCAAAGTTGATCAATACAGAGAAGTCAAATTCAGCAAATCCCACAGCAAAATCCATACATGAGTGAAAAACTAGTCAAATGATCTTAGATAAGTTAGACAAGCCTTTAATGAGTATTGCATGGGACTTGTCATTTTTTCTAACATAAATCATGCATCTCCTTATCCACACGAATTGATACTCTTTAGTCTTGGCAAGTTCTCTAACTTTTTTGTACAACACTTTATTAGCAGGAGTCAGGTGATAATTAAGGTAAACTCTCGATTCACATTGAAAACCCAAATCCCTCGCTAGGAGCCCCTTCTTCTTTCGGATTGCTGACATAAGCTCTTCAACTTTCTCCTGATTATAGAAATGAATCAAGATTTTTGAAGGCATCCTCTGTATGCTCCATGATGCGACTCTGTGTATTCTTTGGTAATCAGCATCACACAGAGGCACGTCCAACTTATTGGCAATCTTGTAGGCTATATCCTTTAGAGATTCACCGACAGCCATAGGAACACCTACAATTTCGAGATTGCTCATTCTGAGAAATTGATCCTTGGCATCATTCTCTTCTGATAGACGATTGATAGAGCATTTCAACGTTTCAATCTCCACCTCCAGCATTCGCTCCCTATCACCTCCAACATCTAAATCGTTCACTCTCTTACCGAGATCAACGATACTTGAAGTATTATCAGATACGCATTTCTTCAGTTGATCAATCTGTTGTATTTTAGATTCAAGCGCTTCGGTTTTTTCGTTAAGTGTACCTATCATATTATAATTTGAAAATGTATACAAAAATTATTCTTTAAATTTGCATCATCGTTGATTTTGTATAATTCTCCATATTGCATTTTTTATTGAAATTAAAAATGTATAGCGCAAATAAATAAGTTGTTTGACATACTGTAGTGTTTGGACTTTGATACACAGTACAGGTTAAGTGAACCTTGAACCTTGTTTTCAAGTAAACAGTAGTTATGATGAGTGAGTAGCAATACTATGTAGTCTATATAGGTTAGCTCACTACAGGGAACGGCGCTCATTAATTGATAGAACCTTGACTTGCACTGTTAGGCTGCGTGTTTTGACAAATTGTGTTCGACAAATTATAATAGGAATTATTTATTGAATATATTGTGTAAATATAAAAATACGTGTCGTTATTCAAAAAGAACCTAATATTGTTATACTTAACCCAGTATACAATACGTGGCGCAGTTCGGTAGTTCGTGAATAATATTGTCGTAAACATACAACAATAGTCTTTTTTTTGCGCGCCGAAAGTTTTGTCGGCGGTACGCGGGAAAAAAGAGTTGTAAGGCAGTCTACAGGAGTAGAAAGGAGGCAGGAGTCTCCAAAGCCAGATCAGCCAGCAGTGCAGGTAGCAGCAAAGAGACAGGAGTCTCAGAAGCCAGTTGGGCAAGGTTGCAGGTAGCAGCAGGGAGACAGGAGTCTCAAGAGCCAGTTGGACAAGGTTGCAGGTAGCAGCAGGGAGACAGGAAGTCTCAGGAGCCAGTTTGAGGCAAAGTGCAGGCAGCATAGGGAGACAGGAGTCACCCAGCATCCAGGCGGAGCCAGTTGGTGGATCCAGGAAGCCAGGAGAGGAGAGTCTTGCTAGTCAGCCAGGCGGAGTCCATTGCGGTTGCAAGGAAATCCAGAAGACCGGGGCGATTGGAGGAGACTCTCATCAGCTAAGTCTATTTTTTATTCTTGGTTGTTGTTGCTTGTGGTATTTTCCGAAATGACTTCGAGAAGTTTAGAGCCGTTTTGTCACAAGACAATGAGTTGGCCTTCTTACAGGACAAGGTGGGAGAACGCCTTATTATTGAATGATGAAAGTTGGACTGATGTGAAGAAGCGTGCTTTCTTCATAACATCATTGTCCCAAGGCAGTTTCAAACTACTGTCTGATCTGTGTTTTCCAGCTTCTGTGGAAAAACAGTCTTATAAAGAGTTGATTCAGTTATTTAATGGTTATTTTAAAGAGGAAAAAAGTGTATTTGAGTCGCGTGAAATTTTTTTCAAGGCTACTCAAGGTCATTCGGAAAATGTTAAAGATTTTGCCTTAAGATTAAGAGAATTAAGTATCGATTGTGAGTTTGGTACAAGATTAGAAAGTAATATAAAGGATTTGTTTATAATCGGAATTAAAAATAAAGAGATTAAACAACAGTTATTTTTAAAATGTGATAAAGATAAAGTGTCTTTGAATGAAGCAGTTGCTTTGGCGTCTAGTTATGAGCACATACTAGAGAGAAAAATAGAGAAAGAGGAAGAAAATTTTGAGGAAATTAGCCAAATTTCCAGGCGAAACAATAATAGTTTCAGTAGTTCAAGTAGTACAGATACAGATTATAAGAAAAATAATCGACCGTCGAAATTTTCAAGGTTAAATTCAAATGTAAATACGAGTAGGTATAAGCATAATAAAAATGTTTCATGTTTTATTTGTAAGGGAAATCACTATAAAAGTGAATGTAAATTTAATAGAGAATTTTTTTGTAGAAAATGTAGATCTAAAGGGCATTTGAGTGAAAATTGTTATAAGATACAAGGTATTTATAATTCGCAAGACACCGAAAATGATTTTATAAAATTAAATGTAAGAATTGAGAATAAAAATGTTGAATGTATTTTAGATTCGGGAGCGAATATTAGCTGTATATCTATTCAAAAATTGCAAGAAATATTCAACGAAAATAATATAATAGAGAAGTGTGATGAAATTAATTTATCTACGTATAGCGGGCACAGTTTGAATGTGTTAGGTATTAAACATTGTAAAATAAATCATAATGGAATGGAAAAAAATATTAAATTTGTTGTAACAGAGAGCGGGAATAAAATAATATTGGGTACAGATTTTATGCGTAGGTATAATATAGGGTACAAAGTACATAGCACGGAAGGCAGTGAATTAAACATTATTGTTGCATGTAAGCCCATTGAAAATATTCCGAATTTCAGTGCGGACGCATCGCTTGCGTGTAATGTGAAACAACAAAAATTAGATTTTGTAAATAAAAATAATAGTTTTAATTCGAAATTAATTTTAGAGAGAAGTAAAAGTGATTATACATTGGAAAAAGTTATTAAATATGTGGAAAAAAATAATTGGCCGTGCAAAAGACAGTTAAATGAATCTATTGCGAAGTTGTTTAATGTGAAGGAACATTTGACTGTGTACAAGGATTATTTATTCTACAGAGATAGAATTGTTATTCCGGAATCAGTTAAAGGTATTGTGATAAATTATTTGTGTAAAAATTATTCAGTTATTGGGAAAATGAAATCATTTGTTAGAAGTTATTTTTATTGGGTTAATTTTAATATAGACATTGAGAATACAGTTAAGAATTTAGTGAAAAAGCGGAATAACAATGGATGTAAATGTTTAAATAGGTATAGATATGAGGAAAGGTATGTAAATAGGGAAACTTGTAAAGATAGTTCCAGGGGCTCGAAGTTTGTCTCGGGGAGGAAAAAGGAATTTAATTTGGGTACATCAGTACTTGTCAAAGATCTCAGGAGTGAAAAGATGGTTTTAGGTAAAATTGAAAAGGTATTAGGAAATAGAACTTTTCTTATTGGCATCAAAGGTACTGATCAGCTCTGGAAAAGACATATGGATCGGATAGATGTGAGATCTGTGCATTGGGATGACAGTCCCTCTGATTAATAGTAGGAGTTTAGGTCCCCTCCCCCTGTTTGAAGGCAAAGCTCTCACCGGTTCTGAATTTTTCAGGTCAGATTGGAAGCCATTGGCGGGGACAGCTGAGACCCAGGACTTAGGCTGGTGGAAGACTTCATCTGGTGGCCCTGGACAGAAGGAAGAACTGGTCGGTCTGCGTGTACTCGTAATGTTTTGTTGTTATATATAGAATCATGAAATAAGTAGAGAACACAGTCACTCGCATTGGAATTGTATAATGATTGGAATAAGTAGAATAGTAAGGTTTTCAAGGTTGTGAGGGGAGAGTGTAGTGTTTGGACTTTGATACACAGTACAGGTTAAGTGAACCTTGAACCTTGTTTTCAAGTAAACAGTAGTTATGATGAGTGAGTAGCAATACTATGTAGTCTATATAGGTTAGCTCACTACAGGGAACGGCGCTCATTAATTGATAGAACCTTGACTTGCACTGTTAGGCTGCGTGTTTTGACAAATTGTGTTCGACAAATTATAATAGGAATTATTTATTGAATATATTGTGTAAATATAAAAATACGTGTCGTTATTCAAAAAGAACCTTATATTGTATACTTGACCCAGTATACAATACATACGAAGTATGATTGTTGTAGTGGCAATCTGCAAATTTCACTGCACATGGACACATTCTTATTTTCATCTTTGATAGCACAATTTTAGGTTTAATAATTATTTTCTATCTGCAATAATAAAATACAATTTCAAATATGTACCTATAATCTGTGCACGTCCACATATATGTGACAGATCTGTCGATACAAATATTAGTAGAATAATATTATAGTAAATCAATGTGGAATCTCTTGACCATGTCTTCCTCGGTTGCCCAATTAGAGACTCTTACGATTTGTATTATGAGATAACTGAAGTCCAGTATCCGATCAACATGTCTTGCCTCTTGCACACTGATACCCTTTCTATATACCTCAAGATTTTAAAATCCGCCAAAAGATTTTTTTTGTATTAAAAATAATGCCTTAATATTACGTGATATCTTCTAAAAATATTGTACTTGGCACACATCGTCCCAAAAGGGACGGGTTGCCGTAATCTTATAAATAATAATAATATTATAGTCAACAAATATTAGTACAACAGAGTTACACATTTTGTTCATATTGGTTATAGTAATTTGATTCTCAATAAAGCAGAACATAAGGATTATTTGAGCACAATGCAACAGGCGACGTAGGAGCGCTATAGCTAATGTTTTTAATTAATCTATAGCGTAACAGCACCATAATTCCCCATATTGTTTTTATTCTCGAAATTAAAAATGTATGGCGTAAATAATTATCTTCATAATTTCTCTTCCCGTGATTTGTAAGATATTTTAATAGCCTATCTATTATTCAATAATATGGGTATATATTGTTACTGCTTTCAGCTGAAATGGAACCCGCTAAATCAATGGACTATTCCAAAGGAGTCTCAGCCGCCACAGCTGGTACATTCTATCCGATAGAGACATTGGTTGCTCTCTTGCCGTGTTTAGCTTCTGATTCAAGTAACATCCAGCTGCAGGTGGAAGTCAAACAAGATTACGCTGGTAAATTCGACGATATCGTCGTAGAGCAATATGAAAGTGACAACATAATAAATGTAACAATGATACGACTTATACACAGGTCATCAAAAGACCGGGAAATTTATAAAAGTACACTGGCAATCTCTTTAGATTTTAATTTCGCCAAATACTTTAGTTCCTATGTAAAAAACATTAAACCTTCCATGAAAAGTGAGAAACACTCAATAAAGGCTTTAGTGCTCTTTACAAATTGTTCTGCTAATAAAACAATAAAAGAATGTTCCACAGAGCTCTCTGCTGATGAAATACCATCATTCTTAAGGAAAATATGTTCTTCAGGGTTTCACAAACTCAAATATGAACATGGTGTTGAGATCTTTATAACACAGTTTGCAAAAGACTTTCTTAAAAGCATAAAGGAAGGAAAAAGTCTCAAGTTATCACAAGAAAAGGATATGAATATAATAGAATCAGGTTTATACAGAGATATGTTGAAGTTTAGGGGAAACCAAGTGACAGGAGTACAGGATGATTTCATCAATGGGGAGGGGAAGTTTAAAGAAAAAGACTCAATGCACTCATGTTTTAGGAAGGTAGTTTTTGGTTTAAACAAAGATAATGTCACGAGTTTACAAACACTAATTGAAAATTCTAATATACGTGTGGAGGGAGCTCAACTCTCGTTGAGTGACGAATCTGAAGATATATGCTCCATATATGAAAAGTTACTGAGGGAGTTCCTTGAGTTGTTTATTTTAGCCACAAATCAACCAGATGTCGATGGCATGAAGAGTATTAAACAGAAACTACTGAGTCAGCATCCTTACTTCAAGGATTCCAAAAGTAATATCATAGCCAACACATACCTATTCGACGAAATCAAAAAGTGGCATGATAACAAACATGGAAAATCTTTCAGTAAACCAGATTGCAATAATTTATTAATGAAAGCTTATTTGGAAGAAATGTCAGTGTTACAGAAAAACAAAATATACGAGACATATAGTATAAGTTTTAGTGACGAAGACATCAATAATTTGAAGACACAGTTAGAGAATGTAACTGAAACTGTGCTATCAATCATCATAAAGGGGAAGTCCCCCTGCATTGAGATCAAGAAACTCATTGAAGCTTTCCCCAAGCAAAGTGATAATAACTCCTTTTATATTGTCAATGTGAAGGAAGTGATGCAGAAGGGAATGTCAATGCAAGACATTGTGACTGGTGCAGGAGAGATTGTGCCTCTGAAGGATGTATCTAGTGAGCCCTCATCATCAATAGTAGTGTTCCACTGTAGTGAATGTAATGTGAGAGATGACTATAGTGACTGTGATGTGTACCAGTGGATAAAGGAAAAAGATTTAAATGAAATTACTAAGGATCTAAATAATATCAAACTGATTTTCATATCGCATAATGACTTAAGTGATATTTTTATAAATGTACAGTACAAATACATCACTGGAGAGATATTAGCGAATGATATTTTTAGTTTTCACAGCTTTTTTCTATGATATTGTTTTATTATATATAATAGAAATAGAGTATGAATAATCAAGCATCATTTTAGAGTTATTTATTAATTATTTGCTTATTTGAATTATGTTTTATATTTTTAACTTTCGCCGTCCTAAAATGTGTAGCCAGTACACATGCTTCTGTTTATAATTAATATTTCAATAAATACAATAAATAGAAGATCAAGATTTTAGGTAATCCTCAGTCATATATTTACGCATCGAATTAAAAAATTATATTAACAATAATTGGAACTTATTGACTATTTCAAAGACATTTTTTGGAGAATGGAAATAAAATTACAAACACAAACAAAATATCTTGCTAATACAATCAAATGCGCGATGTATTAACTGTATCTCACGTGTCTTCGACTGCTCGTACTCGGCTGTTGTCGTTAGATAGTGAATACTATTTACGTCTCGCTCTCGCGAACTGTGCTGAGGAATGACTATGCGAAATAGCACTAAGTCGTGTTTTATCATCAGAGATCTATTATTTTACTTCCGAAGTTGACTTAAATTCAGAGGTTTCAAAGTGATTTATTATTTCCGTTCCATAATAATTTCAATAATTATAACTAGGTAGGTATTCATTTTACATTATTCTAAATACCAACTTTTCATTATATTATTGTATCATAAGAGGGAAAGGTGTATATCATATAACGTTACTTTTCAGTTCATTTCTTCGTGAGGGCACTTCATTTATGGATTTATTAGCGATTTATTTATAAATATTATTATATAAACATTTATAATAAATATTATTATATAAACATTTCAAATAAATATTATTATCTATGTACAATTAAAATAAACATAAACGTAATAATATTATTTTTTACGCGGCGGCGGAATGGCCATCCACACTTCTCAGTATTATACAACCAGATAAGTCTCCATATTATCAGTATCAGTCATGATCATACAAAAACTTAACAGTCTAATGCCGCGAAATATTCACCAATCCAGATATACAGGATATCAAAGTATTAGGCTCAAAACGCAGGTTCAAAATACCAGCATCGTGCCTGAAATATCTGCGTTCAAATTTTTTTTACAAATATTCCATGTATTTAATATTATAATAGATTTTTGAATTTTAATATATAAATTTACCGGTAAATCTAATTTTTGAGTTAAATTATATCCAGAATCATTAATTGTGAAATAAAAAAAATAGATTTAAGAGTTAATAAAAGTGCGGATTCTTCGAGAGACATTTGGAACTAAGTTATAAAATTATTCATCTTATTGTATATATAACTGCTTATAACTTTTACGGTTTAAATGATTTTTAATTTTATCTATTTTCTGTAAATCATTTTTTTGTCTGTAAGTTTGTAAGTTGACTTTTCTTTTTTTTGAACTGTTGTATGGACTATTATATGTGCTGGTTATACTTTAATTTTTTATTTACTTTGATTATAATCTTGATATGTGTACATACATATATTTTGTCTTAGCTAAATCCTAGAACAGGTTGGATAATCCATTTTCTATGCATTGATTGTCTTTATAATTGTGTAACAATAAATAAATTAATTAAATAACATATTAAATAGTTTGCAACCACTGCAGTTTACGCAAATGTATGTCGGACCATCGGCCGATGATTGCCGATGAATGCCGATTGCACAAAGCGTCGCTATGCGTGCGGTCAGCCGTCAGTTGGCCTTCGCTATTCATAATGAGTTGTCTTCTCGCTAGGTTCATGAGCACTAGATAATGTTATTTTTTCACGTTTTCAGCAATAATTTATATATTTTTTTATGATTTCCTATACAATACACATATACAATACTTTACTTATAACTGTCCGAATGGTTTGGCTATGATTATTCCTATTTATTCTATCTTAAACCGCTTATTTGAAAATGTGTAGTCACTACACATGTTAGGAGCGCGCGTAGGTTTTTGATTTCAGTAAGGCGAAGGTTAAGATATACCTATTAATTTAGCGTAGAAATATATTTGAATTATGTTACTTAGATATACCTATTAATTTGGCAGGATAGATGGGATGGGGGGAGAACTGCTAGATTAGTCTACAGTTTTCTCCCAGATGTTTGTGAACGATTGAGAAAGCATTTCCTGTCCTTCGACCACTTTTCCGTCCAGCTGGTGACGGGCCACGGTGACCTGAGGGGCAAGCTTTTTGATCTTGGGCTTTCGGAGAGCCCGTGGTGTGTTTGTGGGATGGGGAAGCAGTATGCGGACCACATCCTTTGGGTGTGTCCGGTGATGACGGATGCTAGGGATCTGATGTTCGAGGAAATGAGTGAAGGGACTCCCAGACCTATTTGGTTTGGTGAGGTTCTGTTGTGTCCTCAGAATTTTAGAGCCTTCAGAAAGTTTGTAGATACCTGGGTATCTAGGTGGGACCTCCTGCGTTTGCCGGGTTTACCTCCGGCAGACGCGGGTGAATCTGCAGGTTGATTTGATTTGGAGTGCGGTTTTTCGTGTGGCGAACTCGTTTTTCGTTCTTGTGCGTCCTGTCTCCCTTGGTGGAGAGTAGCATTGGTTGGGATGTCCCCTTCGGGAGGGAGAATAGTTTTCACATTACTCTGGTACCGGTGACCCCTGCGCTCTCTATCTTGGAGCCTTAAAAGTTTCTGGACATCATATTTCTGCTTTTTGTACCAAATTTTGATTATTGTTATTTTTTTTTATTTTTTTTTTCTGTGTTTATTTCGGATCCTTGTATTATTTTAATAAAAATATAAATATTGGTGTTTCTCTACCTTAAGGGGATATTGAAAGTTTTACAGTAGTTTAAAAGATTCCCACGAGGCGGATTTGGCCGGCCGGCCATTCAGGCTGCCCATATGGCTCGCCCGTGAGGACAAATTTTTTGTTTGCAAGTGCGGATAAATAGGAGTCTTTGACTCCTGAGATATCCGGGTGTGTGGAGGGTCCTTTCAATATACCTACCTATTAATTTAGTGTAGAAATAGTTTTTCTATGATATTGTTTTATTATATAGAATAGAAATAGAGTATGAATAATCAAGCATCATTTTAGAGTTATTTATTAATTATTTGCTTATTTGAATTATGTTTTATATTTTTAAGATATACCTATTAATTTAGCGTAGAAATAGTTTTTCTATGATATTGTTTTATTATATAGAATAGAAATAGAGTATGAATAATCAAGCATCATTTTAGAGTTATTTATTAATTATTTGCTTATTTGAATTATGTTTTATATTTTTAAGATATACCTATTAATTTAGCGTAGAAATATATTTGAATTATGTTACTTAGATATACCTATTAATTTAGTGTAGAAATAGTTTTTCTATGATATCGTTTTATTATATAGAATAGAAATAGAGTATGAATAAACAAGCATCATTTTAGAGTTATTTATTAATTATTTGCTTATTTGAATTATGTTTTATATTTTTAAGATATACCTATTAATTTAGCGTAGAAATATATTTGAATTAAATTACCTAGATATACCTATTAATTTAGTGTAGAAATAGTTTTTCTATGATATCGTTTTATTATATAGAATAGAATAATGGTATGAATAATTAATAAGCATCATTGTAGAGTTTTTTAATGATAAGTTGTTGCAGGCTTTCGCGGTCTTCATTTATATATGTATATGCTCTTCCGGGTTTACTGTGTCTTGTTGATCTTCTTCCTCCTTCTTTACGTTTCGACTGTACTGGCTGAGTCATTTTCAAAAGTATATGTTGTAATGCGTGTATGTATTACCGCTGTATCTGTAATTTACGGCTGCAGCGTGTGCGCGGTGGTGTGCGCGTTATGTGTGTATATACTTTTGAAAATGACTCAGTCAGTAGAGTCGAAACGTAAAGAAGGAGGAAGAAGATCAACAAGACGCGGTAAACCCAGTTATTTAATAATTTGAATTATGTTTTGTATTATTAAGATATGCCTATTAATTTTGCGTAGAAATAGTTCTTATGATATCATTTTATTGTATAAAATAGAAATAGCAAAATCACTCAGAATTGGGTGGAATGCCTAAATAGTAATAAAAAAAAAAAAAATAGAAATAGATTATGTTGTTATAGATTTTACTGTCCCGTCACACACAGATGTTTTTAAATTAATTAAAACAATTAAAATGTCTTAATGTTATTTAATTATTTAGAAAAAGGTACAAATCAAGGTGTTGTCAGTTATAAGTTTTATTAGTTTACGTTATTATAGGACTACATTTTAATATATTTATGTGAGATAAGGACGACTGTCCTTCATCTCTGAGTATCTGAATAGATCTGTTGCTGTTACCTGGTCCACAGCATAATATAATGTTAATAATAGAGGGGTGGACCTAGCTGAATAATAATAAATCGAGGGTAGAAATCAATAAAATGGAATAATTTATTGATAGGTACATGCCTCTTTGGGAATAACACAACATATTGTGTATTTTGCATTATCTCAGAGAGATTTGCAGGTGAGAATAATAGACCTACTAAATTCAATGCATTTGGTTAGAATCTCAGGAAACTATTATGATCCTTTATCAATAAAAATAATGATTTTTAGAGTGTGATGTGGGTATATTGCGACATCACAGCTGTCCTGTGGTAATGTAATAAATTAAATTATAATTACCTATTCATTGGTTGATAAAAGTAGTTGGGGTCCAGCCTATAACACCCCCCAGCTTAGTAGAAAGTACTCTGATAACCTTAAGTACTTTCGTCAAATTAATGACTATTAAGGTAGGTATTTCAATCTTCGTTTACGGTTAGTAAACAATAAAAATAAAACAATCTGACAAACCATAAACTAACAATCAACATGATACATTACATAATACATTGTAAAGTAAAATTGAAGTAAAACTTTATGCAAGTTAAATCTTAATTTCAATTTTCAAAAATTTGATTATTGTCATAGGGGTAAAAACCTTTATTGGACAATAATCTGAAACAAAATTTTCACATTATATACTACTTACACAATTTGTAAAGTTTTAGTAAATCTTAAAATTAAATACAATAAGTTCGGACCATTGTCAGATGGGTAAATCAAACCTTTATTAGACAATGTTAATAAAGACAGACAATATTATACTTATATTAATAATTACAAATAGGTATATAGGTTAACTTAACGAATCAGAATATTTATTACAAAATTCAAAAAGTCGGATAGTTGTCAGAGGGGTAAAAACCTTTATTAATGGACAACCATCCTAAATATAAACATAAATTTTAAATCTATTACACAATTGGTCAAGATATTCAGTTGTTATTATTGCATATATATTAAGTACAGAGGTTTTATATCGCACATATATTTATACAAAGATAAAAATCATTGTGTATTATTTTTTTTCATTCAAAGTCTTAGGTATGCATAAAAATTCCAATACAAAAGATGTCGAGAGAATGCACTATTTAATATACTTTGTAAATTTTTTTTTTTTTTTGTGTATGTTAAAGTAATGAAAAGTACATATTTATTCCCTTTAATTTAAATTAAGAAACAATATATCATAAAATAATTGCGAAAATTGAATATCATATAGATAAGATTTTGATACTTGTAATTTAAAAGATTAATTATCATTTATTCAATGTTGAACAAACATCTTACTATATGTTTATTGAAACAAATATCTTACTATGGATAATTAACAAAAATGTTCAATGTTTACAAGCATAATAATTATACATTATTTTTTTTTATATAAACCATTAGGTACAAGCTTGAATTTTTAATTCTTAAAGTTTTATATTCATTAATTTAATTCAAATCTTTCTTTCATTTACAAAACAATATTTCAAAGTTTATTATTCAATACAACCATATCAAATACATGGAAATTATATTAAAGTAATTTAATTCAAACATATTATTATCATAAATATAATAATGCAATATTATGGAAAATTTAAAGTACAGAATATACATAACATGAGTTATTAATAATATTTCAATAATACAAAAGGAGTATTTTATACATTGAATTTTAGTTCCTTTGCAATGTTATTCACTAATTTAATTATGATGCAATCTTAAAATTTTGCGAATATAAAATATCATTTCATTGAATAATTTAAAATTTTGATTTGATTTTTATTTATTATTATTATTTTATTTCTAATAAATCACTGTATATTTACACATATACAGTTACATAGAATTATAGGTTTCTGTTTCTTTCAACTATCTATCTCTCTCTGCAGGAGCAAATTTTTACATGATCAATTATAAAAATGTTTAATTTCGTATTCAATTTCAATAATCTTGTTCAAGATAACAAGAAGTAGAACTTGATTTAATTTATGTTCTACAAATAAATCAAACCATGATTTTTATTATTTATTTTTTTAAAGTGAGTAAGTACAGTATATGATATAAATAAAATTTTAAAAGGTAAGTACCTAATTTAGGTCACCAAATATGGATTACAATTTCCATTATCTTCAGATATCATTCTTAAAAATCATTTACAATGGTATAATTATTTTTACATTATATTTCCTTATAAAATTCACCAATTCCAAAATTTTGATTAAAATATTCCTTAATATCTAGTAATTATTGTCTTCCTAAAATTAATATGTAGGTACAATTTGTCAACTTGCTATTCCCAGAAGGAAGTCACAGTACATGGTGTTTCTATTAAGTACTGTTAGTAATTTAATTATTTATAAAAATTCAGTAACTTTTACGTACATAAAATTACAATTTATTTTACTGTTCAAATGCTACAGCAAAAGTCAATATGTAAAATAAAAGCAATAACTGCTGTTTCAGTAATCTATGTTAAAACAAGGCTATAATGATGTGAAATATGTTTACAATAATATATTCTAAAATATGAAACATTTATAATATTTTCCTCAATATAAGTAAATAAAAATTATGAAATTTCTTAGTATGTTTTGCATTTATATCGAAACAGAAATTAATCTGAGGAAGTATGATTTTCTTCCGAATCAAAGTGAGAAATACCATACTTATAAAATTATTTGAAAGTTTTTTTGTTTACCTTGAACAATTTCTTCAAGAAAGCATTACTTTACACATCTTTTTAACATTTATTTTTTTTTATAATTATTTGCATTACAATAAAATACATTAAATATAAATTCCCTTCTTTCACTCACTTCCCACAAAGTGATGAATATAATCAAATTCATCAACAAAATATCAAAGTACATTAAAAATCAATTAATTTATTTCATTCACTTGTCTCAAAGCGATGAAGATTTTATTCATTAAATTATTAACAAAATATCAAAGTGCATTAAAGATCAATTAATTTATTTCATTCACTTGTCTCAAAGCGATGAAGATTTTATTCACTAAATTATTAACAAAATATCAAAGTGCATTAAAGATCAATTAATTTATTTCATTCACTTGTCTCAAAGCGATGAAGATTTTATTCATTAAATTATTAACAAAATATCAAAGTGCATTAAAGATCAATTAATTTATTTCATTCACTTGTCTCAAAGCGATGAAGATTTTATTCATTAAATTATTAACAAAATATCAAAGTGCATTAAGGATCAATTAATTTATTTCATTCACTTGTCTCAAAGCGATGAAGATTTTATTCATTAAATTATTAACAAAATATCAAAGTGCATTAAAGATCAATTAATTTATTTCATTCACTTGTCTCAAAGGGATGAAGATTTTATTCATTAAATTATTAACAAAATATCAAAGTGCATTAAAGATCAATTAATTTATTTCATTCACTTGTCTCAAAGCGATGAAGATTTTATTCACTAAATTATTAACAAAATATCAAAGTGCATTAAAGATCAATTAATTTATTTCATTCACTTGTCTCAAAGCGATGAAGATTTTATTCACTAAATTATTAACAAAATATCAAAGTGCATTAAAGATCAATTAATTTATTTCATTCACTTGTCTCAAAGCGATGAAGATTTTATTCATTAAATTATTAACAAAATATCAAAGTGCATTAAAGATCAATTAATTTATTTCATTCACTTGTCTCAAAGCGATGAAGATTTTATTCATTAAATTATTAACAAAATATCAAAGTGCATTAAAGATCAATTAATTTATTTCATTCACTTGTCTCAAAGTGATGAAGATTTTATAAATCAAATACATTACAAAATATCAAAGTACATTATAGTCAATTTATTTGTTTCATTCACTTTAGTGATGAAAGTTTTGTTTATCAATTCATTTACAAAATATCAAAGTACATTAAAAATGTATTAAATCATTACATTCACTTGCCTCAAAGTGATGAATATTTTATTCAATAATTCATGTTCACAATATCAAAGTATATTAAAGATCAGTTAATTTATTTCATTTCAAATTCCTCAAGGACATGAAGATTTTATTTATCAAATTCATTATTAAAATATCAAGTATATTAAAAATCAATCAATTTATTTCATTCACTTGTCTCAAAGTGATGATCAAATTTATAAATGTCGAATATATTCAATAATTTTATTTTGCAAGTATATAATACATTAAAGATAAAATAATTTGTTCCCTTCACCCACCTCAAAGTGATAAGGTTTTTTTTATATTAAATAATTTTCCATATCCCTCAATTTGGAAAACATTTTATTTTTACATATTAATAAATATTTAGGTATATATTTTTAATTTAATATCCCTCAAAAGAAAATTTTTTTTTTTTTAAATAATTTTTCCTTTCACTTCCCTCAAGGTGATAAGGTTTTTATTATTATTATTTTTATTTCATGCATGCATTAGTATATACTTCATTGCCTTTACTCAAACACAAATCCATTGCGAAGCAATGTACAAAAGGCATTAAGAATCAGCCATTCTTCGAATAGCCTACAACGTCACAAATCGGCTTCCATAGCCTACAATAACAAATCAGCCATTCTTCGAATAGCCTACATCACAAATCGGCTTCCATAGCCTACAATAACAAATCAGCCATTCTTCGAATAGCCTACAACATCACAAATCGGTCTGTACAGCCTACATCAACAAATCAGCCATTCTTCGAATAGCCTACAACATCACAAATCGGTCTGTACAGCCTACATCACTCCATGGACGAATCAAATCCACTGTACCAATTTACAGTGTACATACTACATAGATTGGGTATACAAAGAAAATGAAAGTCAAGAGATTCGACTGCGTTGGTAGTTGCAATAAGATATAAATGAGAACGGTGAATTCTCACAAAAATTGACTGTGTCAAAACACAGTGAGTGAGTATAGGTACCTATATGATGATGAAAAATTGTAAAAAACTCAACTACCATTGCAAGTAGAATACAAAGGATGAACCAAATCATCAATTCATAACTGTGCCAAAATCACAGTTTACACAAGAATAAGTATACCAATCTATTCGTCCCGTCTTGCCACCTTGTGAAATAAATAAATATTTATTTCACCAAATCCATCGCACTACCTCGCGATGTACATTGCAAGACATCAAATCGACCACAGTAATTGTGGTCTACAATTAATTCAAGCATAAAGATGTTAAGGTTGCTTGATATTGGGTAGACAATTTTTGAACACGTGTACTTCACGATTTATAGTTATGTTTAACATTATAATCATTTACATGATCAGTAAGGTAAAATTTAATATTATTAGATGGCAATTTAACTATTGGAAAATATTTATGTAATATTATTATAATTCACTTTCCCTTACAAATAATACAATAACCTTATTTTTATTAAAATGATGTTGCAAAATGCGATGACTAATAATAATATTATCGCAATTCCTTACTATTTTAGTATTCAGGTAGATTTTATTATTTTTGTGGACAATATTATTGATATTATCTACCTTATATGTTATACAATTATTAACCTTTTGTCAACAAGGGACGCCACAAGACATGTATCCATTAAAGTTGTAACACAATGGATTAGGGATACATTTTGTGACAATTATTATTTTTATATTCAACCATTATATAGAGTTAAGTTTACGCACATCTGCTTCAAAAGATTTTTTTTATATAAGTATATATATTTATATAATATGTCACATCGAAAGGTAATAATATTATGTTGAGGATCAAATTTTATCAAAAGATAATTTTTATTAATATTTTGGTTTTCACATTTATTAGATAAATTTTTGTATATTGTTTTTTGTATATTAAAATTATTTATTATAAGTACGTTTATCATATTTCTTGATTAAATTACTTTTCCTTAATTTATTCTCAAGTTTTCTTTCTGTTTTGTTTCTCAAAGTGTAACAATAATTTCTAGTGTGACCTAATTTTTTACAATAATTGCACGTAATATTTAATTACAATTCTTTCGTTTTATGAACATCACGTTATTTGATTTGGAAATATTATTTATTCTATTTTAAGTAACATTTTTACTTATTGAAGTATCAGTTTTAGGTTCCAACTGAGAACTTTCATGAATATTTTGAATTTTAATTTCATTTTCATATTTTTTGCAAAACATTGAAGCTTCTGTATATGAATTAGGTTCTTTAATCATCAATAAATTTCTAAACTGTGGTAATACTCCACTCACAAAACTACGAAAACAAATAATATCCTTCATTTTTATCATACCGGTATTAATTTTGAATCAAGGGATTCATTACGAATTGAACGCAAAAATTCATTTTCCAATATATTTCTAAACGAAAGGTAAATTCGGTTATGCTTTCGTTAGGTAATTGGTTTAATAATTGTGCTTCTAAAATAAGTACATCTAAAGATTTTACTGGTAAAATGTACAGTGTAAGTATATTTTTCAGACAACTCCATGAAGGAATTTCATTATTAATTGAGATTAAGGTTTTGACTTTACCTGTAATCTGTTTCTTCACATAAGATAATAGAATAGGATATTGTTCTTCATTTGCAAATTCGAATGCAGCATCTGCATTAGCTATGAATTCATTTAAACCATGACGCGATCCGTCATATTTCTCAATCCATTTAAATAATGTTGAAAGACTATACATTTTTCGACTTTTTTCTTCACTAATCATTTCAGAATCATCTGAGTACGAAGAATTGTTTTCACTCATGTTGGTATTTTAATTTTAATTTTTTTACATTAGGATTTGTTGGTTAATTTTAGAAGTTCGTCCAATAAATTTAAGTATAAATACTTTCACTAATATATTAGACGATAAATAAGGAAATATTATTTTTAATATTCCTTAACAGGACTTCACAGCCAGAATTTAATTTGAAATCGTTCGACTATATGCAAAAAATTGCCTAAAAACAGGTGTTTACTCCAAATTTTAACTTTTAAACTACGTACGAACCAATAAACTACGAAGCATTAAAAAAATACTGTCTCTCTTTTTGCGGTAAGTGAAAAGGGAGATAAAGAAATGAAGTATATTTCACTCATTATCTATACACCACTTGGTCACTAACACACGTAAATATAGTTAATATTATGTCCGAAAAACTACGAACATTAAAAAATCACTGTCTCTCTTTTTGCGGTAAGTGAAAAAGGAGATAAAAAATGCGACGTACGTGATGTATATTTCACTCATTATCTATGACACCAAATGACACAAAAATCATTGCGTACAAAGACATAATTTTTAACAAGATTGTGCACTCCATTGAAAAAACGGCATGTATAATGCAATTGATGCACCAGAGGTCAACAAGGCCCACCTGCGAGAGAGCATTCATGCCCCAAGAGTTATAAATAGGCCTACATATACCTATACATGAATATAGCAAACACGTAGGTAGGTAGACTATTATTATTTTTGCTGGATAATGGTAGGTGTTTACTTAATTGGCGTTCCCTTCTCTCTGCTTACTCCACATGGGATGTGGCGTGAGGGTAAAGATAGATTCATCAAATCATTGGTCATAAAAAAGCTTATTAGCTTTAAATGTCTATCTTGTTGTATGTACATATATGTGGGCGTATAAGTGGGTATATTTCCAATAAAGTACTCAAATACTTTTTTTTTAATAATACTCAGTTTTATTCTGCAACAATTATATAATTTATATTATACACCTTAAAAAGTACACGTAAAGTAGGTATATTTGAGTTTATCCATAATTTGTTGCACCATTCTGCATTGAGTTGACCATAATTTATTCTTTCTTCTGGGACGTCAAATTAAGTGACAATGATGGCTGCCTTAAGAAACGGCGACTGTGGCACCAGTGCTGCAAAAGTATAAAAGAATATTTAATATGTTTTTCCCTTGTTTATTATTTTTGACTCCACCATTAAATTGCAAACAACAAAAAGGCCGGGATTTGGAGAGAATGATTCATGCATCTTTAGTATCACAAAAAAAGATTTGAGTCATCATAATCCAAGGATAAATTTACAATCTGTCCATATATTTGCAGAGTATTTTTTCATCATCGAAATAAAACAAAATTATAGCAATAAAGTGATTTAATGTGTAATCGTGTCTTATGGCCGGTTTCAATAACCTATCTATCCGTGACTATCGATTGAAATGTATGATTCAAAATATAGAACACAATAGATTTCAATCGACAGGAGCGGATAGATAGATTATTGAAACCGGACAATAATGCACAGTCTTATTAAAGTACAATGTCTTTGTGCTAAAATTTCACGTGGAAATGGAATGTCAAAATATAAATATTATATGTTTCCATAGTAACCATACATGCAAAGTGGTTTCTGCAAATATGTTAATCCACACATAAATATTTGAGTCGGTTCGTATGTGCGTATGTCCTCAATGGACTCTGAAATAAGGAAAGACAGAAGTAAAATAATACACTCTATACGAGGTCTCATCTCCTGGGCAGGTTTAAGGCTAAAAACATTTTAAATATCTTATGTATTGATAAAGATATTACAATTTTAATGAGATTCCCATACATTCGCTTGACAAAATTGCCAAGCGAATGTATGAAAATCCAATATTTATAGTCAAACATTTTTCATTGTATTGAATTAATTCCAAAATGGATGTAACAATAAATAAAACAATACTGAAACTAAATAATTAGGGACTGTTTACATAATGAAACATTGTGATTGCTGATGACAAAAAATCCTGAATTATGAGAATAAAAATTGCATATTTTTGACATTTTGAGCTATTTTCATAATGGAGGATATTATGAGACCATAGAAATCCATACTGTAGAATAAGATTAGTATTATGTAAAAAATCCATAAACAATGTTAATTGATTTTTTGTATAAATAAATACAAAAGTACCTCGGTACTAGCCATAAGAACCTATTTATTTTCGCCTAATATTTTTCTTTACTTTTCATGGCAAATCACTTGAAGATTTATATAGGTACTACAAACTAAAAATACCAGTTTTAACCCATGTATTTGCACGGTTTTTGTTTATTTAAACCCGAGCAATGCCGGGTTACAAAAGCTTGTATATAATATGCATATTTAGAAAACCTCGAATACTCATAATAATCTAAAAATCAAATGCATGCTGAGATCTATTTTTACATTAAACCATTTTCTCACTATTGATTCACAAACTAATTTTATATTATTACTTATTACATTTATGGAATACTTAAATCATTCGCAAACTAGTGAATGGCATCATGAATAAATACATAAAATAAAATAATAATAATTGTACCAAAGCTTGTTTTAAAACATACATATGTATCCGAGATTCAAACATGTTGCGTGTATTCATATAATTATCAGCTTATTTGAAATAGTAACATGAAAATAAGATAATACGTGCTGATTTTACTATATACCTAAATATCAGGATATCAGTTAAGAACTATGTACTTACATTTGCAAATGATAAGTCAAGTCTTAGTAATTCTCCATCACCGTTTTAATGTCACTAATCATCTAATCATCTGATAATCTGGAAAGTATAAAACATAAAGAATTTATTAATTTATTCTATCAGAAACATTGTTTGCTTACACACGCGTATTAAAATATTTTATTTTTAATAATTACTTTAGGAAAGGTTACGTTACAAAAAAAAATATGTCAAAAACAATATAATATAAATCAACCATTATAATATACTCACTCATTTTGATCATGTGAATAATATGTAGCTAATTTATTTTTTCTTAACATTCGTAATGACTCTTTCGTCATTTTAAATAATGAAAAAATTAAAATAAAACTATAAATCAGTGTATTTAGTATATTTCTGATTTAATACTAATACTCACAAAAATAACAAAATGTTGCTATGACAACAATATTGACATCGGTGAATGTCATTCTGAGGAGTTCATACACAAAGTTACCTACATCAACTCTAGAACATTGAAACTAAGAAAACAGCATACCTAAATAAATTTGGTGAATTCTTTGCAGAGTAGGTACCGGCAGCAATTTAGATCCCTGATACCGGATATATTTCTATGTATTTGTATTATTTTATCATAGTCTTTGTAAGGTATACGAACTGTAATTTAGTGTTAAGAGCATATTTTCTGTATTCATCTTTTAATAATTGGATATTAGCTGGCACTTTGCGTTTATCATTAGAAAAGAAATATGTTGCAACTAATAAGCAAAAAGAGAAATAGGCGGATATGCTGAGGTCAATCTACAGTTTTATTAAGTACACAAACAAGTTCACCAACATTAAATTAAAAATAAAAAAATACTAATTTATTTGAATTAATTATATAAAACACTTATTTGTAGTGTTTAAACTGTGACTTTTTATTGATTAAAAGTCACAGTGGATATAATATAAATAAGTGATTTATTTGTAAGTAATTCAACATGAATTTCCACCGAGAACCGTCGGTTGAAAATATCAACTTCACTGATTTATTTTACTTCATTCATAGTTAAATATTTGTGAAAAATGGATCGGTGTGCCTTTACTTGTGAACTCCTCATCTATAGTACTGAACACTCATTCTCGTATTCGTCGATTCGCATTTTGACAGACATGGAAATAAATATTATTTAGGTATATTAAGTTATAATGTTTTTTTTTTATGAAAAAAAAAACATTTATATAGGGATTACTTGATGACACATATAAAAATATGTTTCCTTGGTAAAAATCAAGTAATCTAGTGCTGTAATTATGTAGTTTCAAGCATAAAACCACCTCTATTTTTTAATAATTTTAAATAAATAATCAGACGCAGATTCAACAGCGTGCCGACTCTTTGGCTCGGCTGGCCGAACTAAAACCGAATTTTGAGTTCTACGGAAATTTTCATAAAAACTTTCCCGCAAGCGGAAAATTTAAAATGAAAATTTCAAAATATAAATAACACATCACGCTATTATAATCATATGATAAATTATTCAATTAAAATTGTTTTAAATATGTTTTCCTTATTCGAACTTGACGAACTAAAAATTATATTTTCTTATGTGCACGTCACAAATCCCATTTTTTTCGCATATTAAAAAAAATACGGCTAAATATTACCCAAATTTAAGAAAAATAGGTTTTTTCTAAAGCATCCTTGGAGCTAAATTTACTTCATCATTTATGTAACCTCTAAGATGATTGTCTTAAAATACCTCTGCTAGTCGTGATGAAATTTCGGAAGGTGTTTTTCAATCGATAATTTCTACATGAATCTCTCGGTTATTTTTTTTATTATTATTAAAAATACATTAAAATATGTTCAAATTTTGATATTATCAAAAACAAACAGTAAAAATATCATCTCGATCACGAAAATATTGCAATTAATTAATAATCAATGTTGAAAAATGGTTGCGTAAAATCATGTGACAATTTCGAGTTCCCTACCTATCAAGGGCTCTTAAATAAGATTTAAATTGTAGTAGGTAATGAACTAACGCATTATTTGAAATACACAATGGAAGATTTTAACCAAAGCTACAATAATTCATATAATAATTTAATTCATATAATAACACAAGCTTAGCAGTAAAATTTTCAATCTTATTTTATTACAAAAAAGATAGTAATATTATGGTTAAGATCAATAGTAAGCTCGATTAAGATATTTTAGATTAGAATTGCGTAAGTTTTTATAAGTATAGTTTTTAAATTTTCTCTAAATCAGAATTTGGAGTAGGAGCAATAATATAATATTTTAAATATTCCGCAGATACAGGGAATATACAACCTAACAATTTAATCTGCACGAATCAATAGTTGCAGTTATTATAAGTTCATAATTAACATTATTATTTGCAACACCAATATAAGATTCAAGAAAATTCGACAATAATTTTTGTAATATTTAATTAACAAAGTGGGAATGAAATGCCATCAATAACACAATTAGGGGATGTAACCCTTAATTTAAAATAAAAATAGTATTTTTAGAAGAACACGGTTTAAATATCCATATAGTTATTTCAACAATTCAAAATACAATTAGTATATTTTCAATATTTTTTTTTTTAGAATAAGTATTTTTATTGATTGAAATTTTGAATTTCTACCCAAATAATATTTTTATACGAGTTTCCCTTTATCAGGAGAGTCCGTTTATTCAAATAATTTTTTAAAGAGGGTATATTTTTTATACGTGTTTCCCTTTATCAGGTGAGTCCGTTTACTCATAAATTTTTTTAAAGAGGGTTTAATATATGTTTTAATTTAGTTTCAATACAACTTTCATAAATAAGAGGTGTAATTACTCAATTTTATATTGACAGGGAATTCTTACCCATAAAATAAATAAATACGTAACACTTTATTTAAAAATTGAGAGGGAGTTTCACCCATATAATAAAAAATTACGAGGGATAAATACTTGACTTTATATCAAAAGAGAATTTCACTCATATTTTAAAATTATAAAATTAATTCAATTTATATTTTTAGAGAAAGCTGGGAATGTAACCCATACAAAAATATGAAATTAATGAGGTGTGAAACAAAATCTTACAATGTAATATACAAATTTAAATTAACATATAATTGACGTACCCAAATTTTGCTCTTTTTCTGCGATGGTCTAGAGATGGCATCGAAGGTAATGGAGTCGTGTAACTTCAGCTTTGCATACTGACTTTTCCGGAAAAGTTCTCCGCCTGGCGTCGGCACATACACGTACTTCCGTTTCCTATAGAAGATGATCATAGCATGGTCGCCTGCCTTGTCTGAAGTGGATGTAGACTTCTACCAAGTAAAAGACTTCCCAGAACCGGTCGACTATGACGATGATAATCAGCCTCTATGATGACACGCTCCTTGTATGTGATGGACTTGTATCTGCACCTTCCTTGGACGTCTCCGTAGAATTTACAGTTTTTTTTTGTGAGTCTTCCTCTGCTTAAACCAACTGTACCGTCTCGACTACACGGCTTTCAATCTTGCGTCGCGCTGGATGTTAGAGAGTAGCGTAAAACGTAAATCGGCGAATTACTGCAGATAATCGGCGATGTTTATTAACACGATTATAGAATGATAACACGTTGAAAGTATCTTGAACGTAGAGAGATATCGCGCACAGCTGCCACCAGATTTTTATGTTATAGATTTTCATTGTCCCGTCACACACAAATGTTTTTAAATTAATTAAAACAATTGAAATGTCTAAAAGTAATTTAATTATTTAGAAAAAGGTACAAATTAAGGTGTTGTCAGTTATGTTGTCAAGTTACGTTATTATAAGACTACATTTTAATATATTTATGTGAGATAAGGACGACTGTCCTTCATCTCTGAGTATCTGAATAGATCTGTTTGCTGTTACCTGGTCCACAGCATAATATAATGTTAATAATAGAGTGGTGGACCTAGCTGAATAATAATAAGTCGAGGGTAGAAATCAATAAAATGGAATAATTTATTGATAGGTACATGCCTCTTTGGGAATAACACAACATATTGTGTATTTTGCATTATCTCAGAGAGATTTGCAGGTGAGAATAATAGACCTACTAAATTCAATGCATTTGGTTAGAATCTCAGGAAACTATTATGATCCTTTATCAATAAAAATAATGATTTTTAGAGTGTGATGTGGGTATATTGCGACATCACAGCTGTCCTGTGGTAATGTAATAAATTAAATTATAATTACCTATTCATTGGTTGATAAAAGTAGTTGGGGTCCAGCCTATAACAATTGGTACTAAATATTTTATTTTTTATTTTATCAAATCAATATGTTTGCAAGGCTCAACAAATTTTGGCAGTTTTTCTATCAAATTTGTTGAAAATTGAATACTTTACCGTTTTTTCTAAACGGTGCCCTTAACCCATGTGGGCTGCGTCGTATCCTCTACAGTCTTGGTTCCAGTGTTGAGAGCCAGTTCACCGCCTCCGGTCCTGCTTCATGGATGTCCTGCAGATCCCCGCTGAATTTTTTGAATTTTTATCAAATCAATATGTTTTATCAAATCAATATGTTTGCAAGGCTCAACAAATTTTGGAAGTTTTTCTATCAAATTTGTTGAAAATAGAATATTTTACCATTTTTGCTAAACGGGGCCCTTAATAATTAATTTATGTTCATGTATGATAAAATAAATTGGACCTTCTTTATATAACACCGCGCACTGCTAGCCTTCTCCTCTCCACTGCTGGATACAGGACTCTTCAAAACTCTTCCATTCTTTCTAATCTCGAGCAACACGATATCACTTTATAATAATACAAACTGTCCGCACCGGTTTCGCATGGGTAGATAGGTATTTAAAAAAAATAGTTTTAATAAGGATCCCTATGCTTTTTGTAAAAATAATATAGCCTATATCACCCGAAGATAGTGTAGCTTCCCAACAGTGAAAGAATTTTTCAAATCGGTTCAGTAGTTTCGGAGCCTATTCAATGCAAGCAATCAAATCTTTCCTCTTCATAATATTAGTATAGATAAATCTTTATTGACAGAACAAAATACAGTGTTCTGTCAAATGGCGGACTTATTGCAGAGCAACATCTTCCAGTCAACTATTTGAAAGAGGAAAAAAAACATACAAATAAGAATAAATACTTTGATTAAAAAATTACTATACTACACTTAACTATGCTATAAGATGGGATTTGGTTTAGAATTTCCATACGAAAACTAGAAAATAGGGATTTTTTAAAAATTATATTGAATAAAAATAGAAACTCCGGATGGGCAGCTTCTATAAAAATACACATCTCTGGTAAGGGTTTTCTGTGGTTTTCCATAACGAACGAAGGAAAATGCTAGAGATTTTTAATATAACACTGTCCACAGCGGCTCAAAATTTTAATAACATGCCTGATAAGGACTTATCTTTTTTGTGTTATTATTAAGCATTTGTATTCGAATGTTTTTGCATAGTGAAAAAGAAAGTTAAAATGATAATAAAAAACCAAATATTAGTTAATGTGTTTAAGAGCCCTTGATAGGTAGGGAACTCGAAATTGTCACATGATTTTACGCAACCATTTTTCAACATTGATTATTAATTAATTGCAATATTTTCGTGATCGAGATGATATTTTTACTGTTTGTTTTTGATAATATCAAAATTTGAACATATTTTAATGTATTTTTAATAATAATAAAAAAAATAACCGAGAGATTCATGTAGAAATTATCGATTGAAAAACACCTTCCGAAATTTCATCACGACTAGCAGAGGTATTTTAAGACAATCATCTTAGAGGTTACATAAATGATGAAGTAAATTTAGCTCCAAGGATGCTTTAGAAAAAACCTATTTTTCTTAAATTTGGGTAATATTTAGCCGTATTTTTTTTAATATGCGAAAAAAATGGGATTTGTGACGTGCACATAAGAAAATATAATTTTTAGTTCGTCAAGTTCGAATAAGGAAAACATATTTAAAACAATTTTAATTGAATAATTTATCATATGAGTATAATAGCGTGATGTATTATTTATATTGAGAAATTTTCATTTTGAATTTTCCGCTTGCGGGAAAGTTTTTATGAAAATTTCCGTAGAACTCAAAATTCGGTTTTAGTTCGGCCAGCCGAGCCAAAGAGTCGGCACGCTGTTGAATCTGCGTCTGATTATTTATTTAAAATTATTAAAAAATAGAGATGGTTTTATGCTTGAAACTACATAATTACAGCACTAGATTACTTGATTTTTACCAAGGAAACATATTTTTATATGTGTCATCAAGTAATCCCTATATAAATGTTTTTTTTTTCATAAAAAAAAAACATTATAACTTAATATACCTAAATAATATTTATTTCCATGTCTGTCAAAATGCGAATCGACGAATACGAGAATGAGTGTTCAGTACTATAGATGAGGAGTTCACAAGTAAAGGCACACCGATCCATTTTTCACAAATATTTAACTATGACATGTAAAGCTAATAAGCTTTTTTATGACAAATGATTTGATGAATCTATCTATACCCTCACGCCACATCCCATGTGGAGTAAGCAGAGAGAAGGGAACGCCAATTAAGTAAACACCTACCATTATCCAGCAAAAATAATAATAGTCTACCTACCTACGTGTTTGCTATATTCATGTATAGGTATATTGTGATGAAATGAATATATACAAGATTGTAAATATTATTTTCATATACCTAGATCGAATATTTGTAGTAGGTAATTAATATAGGAATGAAACTTAGTTTGATTTCAAGTGGTTGTTGAACGCAACTAGCTATGTAGGAGACAGAGACAGGTATATTTCGGTGTGTGTCAGGAAGAGATGGATGTAGTTTTTTTTTGTTGCTTTGGGTCGACATTTTCAGGGTCTGAAGAGAGAGTACTTATTACTCTGGGCAGTTTAGTTTTGAGCCTGGGAGAGGTGGGACTCAATCATATTAATCTCAGTGTTTGAATTCGATATATTTTAATATTTATTTACCCACCTTCGTAGTAGTTAGTACATTATTTTTTAGTGATATTTCCACAATTGGGAATATATAAAGATCATCCTAAATTACTTTTAATTAGCACTTAAAATCCGTGATGCTGCCAGCTGTCTAAGATAAGATTTTCTTTTAATATTATTAATTTATTATTTATATCTAGGTGTTAGGATACTCTCAGGATGTCTGTTGTCTACAAGGCAATATTTGTACTCAAGGATTTATTATTTTACGGATTTTGAAAACGAAGGAATTATGTGTTATATGTACATTTATTTTCAGTATTATTGTATGTATGTATGTACCTGTGGCTGATTTTATATAGCGCGGTCCGACACATCTAGAACTAGACTAATAACAGTGGCGCACCGCTCTACCCAATATTATACTTTTATTTAATTTACTTTACCATAACGATGGAGTATACAGTTTGAAGAGGAGTTATATGTTGAGAAGGATATTATTTGATTATTAATTTAATTACATATTTTATCGTCGAATGTCATTTGTATTCTACGAACTTACTGGATTTTTCTACTTGTTCAACATGCTGTAATTGCTGCGATATCATGGAAGGAACAAATTTGATATTTTGCATGACACTAATCATAAGTAATATTTATGTATTTATTGGTCTTAATATATTTTTATTTGACTTACATGATACCTAAATTCACCTCACCATAAATATGTAGTCTTTTATAGCTAAATCTTGTCGAGATTACCTTATGGATATGGATCCCTTCTGCCTATCGACACTAGACTAGCTACCTTGTGTCTATAGTGTGGGTTTGATCTATTCGTAACCACATATTTATCATTATTATTATACAATTATGCACGAGACGTATTATGTACTTTGTAGAAACATATACTATATACTAACAATTCCAGTCCTAATCCTGCTTCGAAATGTAGGTGTACCGTTAGCAAGCCCTGCGCCCATCTCTTCGATTCAGCTTTCGAGACAAGGGTCAATGCGGGTCTTGCCCCGTTTCCCGCCAGGGTCCATGACAAAGCTTCTTAACATATATTTATAATTATTCTTATTATATATATAGCTGCATGTTCAAATGAGTATACATATTATATATTATTTTATATATTCGGGATGTAGATTAGTGCACTCGGGCTCAAAATGCGGCATGGGACAGTTTGAGACGTGAGGGAGCGGAGGCGGCGCTCCTTTAGCATGGACACAGCATGCTTTCCATGCATTAACAACCAGTAGTTATAGTCTCCGAAAATGATGTCAAAGCAATCGTGTTGAAATTTAATTAATATTTATAAATAATAAGGTAATGTTCTTGGGTGCGCCACTGTCTTTTTCTACGCAACGAATTATTAGTTATATTGAGGAACATAGGTACATGTCTTGACTATAGATACTATGAAACGGTTATCTTATGTAGGGACATGGATTGGCAACCAGTTACCGTACAACATTCTCGTGATGATATGGAATAATATTATTTAAATTTTATTTTATAATGATTTATGTTATATTTGTTATGTTTTATTGTGCACTATTTTATTATGTTATTTTACAGTATCTCAAGGTAAGTGATCTGACGTCAAAGTTGATCTCAGAGTTAATATGTATCATAATTCATGTTTAAATTGTTTTATCGATTTTGTGATTTTGTTTGTTCTTTTTGATTATTGAAATGTATATTTCAGGTGACTTATTTTGCGTTTTAAAAAAAAAATACACAACGTAGGTAAAATTATCGGCAAAACACAACGTACTGGGTCCTAATCTACGGAAATAGTTAATAGATAAATCGAGACGATCACGAAAGGCCAAAATTCGTTAATTAATTCAATTAGGAATGCGATATTTCGTACGTATATTTGCAACAATGCGCAAATTCATACAATTCTTAGCTAGCTGAATAGGGTTGTCACTTCTAGTTTGGGAATCAATTATTACAGTAGGTATAGTTTAGAAGCTAGGATGTTGCAAATTCGGAGCTTAGAATGGTTTAAAATAGGTAGGATCATCACAAATGGTGCCTTGGACCAGAATATTATGTCTGTCATTGCAGACATAAACTGGGTTTTACGGAGTAGAAGTGGGTTTTGGGTTTGCGATGATAAATAACTAAAATCATGAATATTGGAGGGGGGGGGGAGCATAAATGGGTTTTGAGGAGTAGAACTGGGTTATGGACAGAGGAATGTGTTTGGTTTTTGAGGGGGGGGATAAAATCTATTCTTGGAAGATGTAGTGAGAAAATTGGTTGATGATTTTACTTCGAGAACCGCGGGTTGGTTACCCATGGATTATAGTGTTAGGCAAGTTCGGCAACATATTATATTTATGTTTGGCTATCTATAGGTATATATCTTACATTATGCATAAGAATAGTGAACCCTTAAGAGTTCGTTCGGAATTATGTCCTTATGAATAGTCTAATAAAGAGCGCTTGTGATTCAGGTATAAAATTGGATAGGTATATATATGTTGAAATCCTGAATAGTTCTTTATTTTATTCAATAATGTATATAGGTACCAAAAATATGTACTTTCATAAGAAGATTGGGTGTTAGAAAAATGTTATATTATATTTTCAAACAAACTAGTAAACGTGAATATTATGTATGTGTAGTGTATTTTATGTATATGGGTATATGACTAGAGCTAATAGGATTTTTAGATATTATAGTACATATGTGGGTATTATTATTGCTTGAGAGATATAGTCTAAACATCTTATTTGTAACTTAAGTGTTTTGTTTTTAAACTTTAAGAATTCTGTCAAGTTAATTATTTGGGGTGTGAAATAAATTTATGATCGAGGTATGAATGGTGAATATATTATTGAGTTTGAAATAATATTAGACCAGATTTTATGAGTATCTGATAACATACATAATACAATATATGAATGAAGCGGATAAGTATATAGGTAATAATCGAATGCTGGGTTTTGATAAAATCACGATTTAGGTGATTATTTTTACAGTTATATGTTAAACGGTTAGCTGGAAGAAATAGTGAATATTCATTCTTACAGGCTAAGTGGGGAATGATCGGCTTAGAGGGAAGACAGTCTACACGGAAAGCAGACTCTTTTAAACCAGGAGGGGCATTCCAGGATCTTGAGTTTTAGGAAACGTTGGAACTCTTTGTATACCCTGAAAGGTGGTATCTATCATTTCAAAATTGAGGACAAGAGAATACTCATTTATGAAAATGTTCTAAGGAGAAAAGAGGTTGATGTTTGCCGATATAATACATCGTCTTCCAAATAGAGAAATAAGATGTACCTACAACCTATGAATCCTAGGATATAATAATGATTAAAACGTTATATTATTCTAAACCAAGAACGAGATAGGAAATAATATTATTACTGGAATGACAAAAAAAACTATAGTTTTAAATAAAGATGCAAGCAGAAAGGTATACGGTATATTATACGGTATATTCACTTGCAAGAAACTTGGTGAAAAGTTTGGACAGCGATGATAATAGTTTTATTGGAGGCCAGAAGGGTGATGTGATGAGATTATGTAGCATTGGATCCTCTCTGTTAACCCAAAAGAGAGTGGTGTACAATAACATAAATTGCTGGAGAGGACTAATGTAAGAAGAAAGGACAACGCTATGATGTAACAGGTTGAGATTCACTTGCGGATCTATCGATGTTACAAATGGAATATTATTTAAAATTTAATGTGTTATAATTTTAAAATTGTGGTGTCAAATATTGTAATAATATTATTCGAGAGTGTTAGAGTGAAGTTATTTAAATGTGAACTATAAAGTGTTTAGTTATTATTATTTTACAAGTGGAACGAATATTATGATATGTACCTTTGTGGTTATAGTTGTGTGTAAATATATTATATTTAGTTGTGTGTGTGATAGTTTGAAATAGATTTTTTCAGGACTTTTGAAATGAATGAGGACGATTCATTTATAAATACCTAATATGTAGGTATATACATTTGGTTACTGTAATATTGGAGACAAGGGGAATTCTACGTACCTATTATAGAATAACATATTGGGATGTATTATGTAGATATTGTCAATGCAACTCGTTTAAATATTGTGTTATGTATCTTATATGCGTGAATGTGCGTAAACACATTGAGGGAGGGGTTCCCACCACTTACCCCTGGATGTTCAAGAACATAGTACGTTATCTTCCTCTTGATTATTTGAGGTATTATTATAGGTGGATATTTTACGTAATTGTAATTGAGTTGGTGGTAGCTTTACGCGTTTTGTATTATTAAGCACGGTGTAAATATGTTAACAAGGGTTGGTTAGAGGATGTCGCTTCTTCGATGGACTCGCCCGTTGCATAGTATTATTTATTTGTGTTATATTATTTTTTTTTAACTGTGATTGTGCGTCTCATTTACCAATGAAGTTTATCGTTGTTATTATGGTTATTATTATTATTATCGCACATTATTTTGGTTAGCTGGGAGATGTTGCTTTTAGGCAGTGGGCTCGCAGTTGTTCATGATTTGTTATGATCAGTGTAGTGTTACTAGTATTAGTTAGTATGAGCGGAAATTCACGGTTGTTCTAGTAACTTATAATAGTTTACACATTGCAGGATGGAATCGAGAGGCCGTGCCGTGAAGAGAGGAAGGGTAGTGAAGACTAAGAACATTGTTGAACAGGATGTTCGTAATATAGTGAATAAGCCTACCAATATAATGAAACATTCTTCTGTTGCTATCGCCATGGTTAAGAAACTAATGGCTCCAGTTCTGGGAAAACTTGATGCGATGGAAAAGCGATTGGGGCCGGAAAAGAGCTCGAATGAAGCATGTACTAATATAGCGGGAGAGAAGGGGGCTGGAGCGAGGAAGACTGTGTGTGCGAGTGATACGTGTATACTTACTCGGGGGTTAATTAAACCTCGATTTCCTACAAAAGGAGTGAGTCCCATCCAGTTTATTGAAGATCTTAAGGAATATATAGAAAAGACAGGAAGCGCGGATCGTGGAGTCGAAGTAGCGTCTGAATGTTTAGTAGATGAGGCCAAAAGTTGGATGAGGATCTATAGGAGCCGTTGGAACAGTTTTGAAGACTTTGAGAATGATTTTCTCGCTAATTATTGGGGGGAGATAAGTCAAGCGAATCTGAGGAGAAAGATATTGAATTCGAAATGGGATTCTTCATCAGGAAAAACTATGATGGCCCACTTCGCGGAATTTTGGGAGCTGTCGAGATCCCTTGTCCCTCACATGGGGGAAGATCTATTGGTGAATGATCTGATGCGTCATTATCCGAAGGAGGTGCAATCTTTGTGGTTCGCCAAGGATCAAAAGACGGCAATTGAAGCTGCTGAACTTTTGAGGAGGCTGGGTAATATGGTGGCTACTCGAGAAGATCATTCTTCCAATAGGAGGGATGGGTATGCATATAGGAGACAGCCACCTGTAAATGCAAATGCTAGGGGGGGGAATGTTGTGAATCTCCTTGAGGAGGAGCCATCCACGACAAACAAGAGCTCCTATAATAAACGATGGGTGAGGGCCGGAACAACACCTCAAGAAGATGGCGAGGCATATTTGAATCAGGGAAAAGAGCTTTAGTTGGATTGCATCCCCTGAATCCAACTAAATATAGATCTAACGGGGAAACAGGGATGGAGAAGGCGTTGAGATTCATGTTAAATCAGGGCTGGAAACCTGGTGATGGACTTGGGATGGAAGGCGATGGAATAACGGATTGTGTAAAATGTGTATGGCGCGAGAAAGGGGTTGGACTAGGATATACGAATGGCATATGTTTTGGTGATTCTGGAGGGTGTTTCGAGGCTGTATTTTACAAAATGTACATGAAACCGGGTAAACTCATAAATACCTACGAATCACTCACCGTATTCGAGGAAAACGAATATATTGAGGATGCCGCATGTGGGAGTTTTGCTAAATTACCAGAAATACGAGGTCGAGTAGGTAATGAGGTGATCAGTACTTTGATTGATTCAGGGAGTCAGATTACTTGCATATCCTTGGAGTTCATTGAGTCATTAGCAAACGGAGATAATAAATGCAAATTACCTATTGCACCCGTAACACCGGTTCAGTTAAAGGGAGCTATTGGACATCGCTCACAGAAAATAAATAAAATTGCTTTAGTTCCACTCGAACTAGAAGACGTAACTATAAATGTCCCATGTTTAATTGTTCCGAAATTAATACGTCAGATGTTGATAGGTTATGACTGGTTACAAGAACATCAAGGAGTGATTAGCTGTACGTATCCAGGTAGACTAGATTTTGTCTACAATGAAATTAGATATTCGATTCCTACACAAAATTCCGGTATACACATAAATACATTAGTGACTGATACGAGGGACAAAGTAGTAAATAGGTCTTGTATAACGGATATTGAAATACGTGAATATGTCAATTTGATGAATGAAACCGAACGACTCAAGGCGATGATTTATCACGCATTGGTTGAGTACAGGGATGTATTTTCCACGTATCCGGGGCTCACTAACCTATATAAACATAAGATTACACTGTTGGATGAAAAACCTGTAGTAAGAAATTCATACCCAATACCAATGTCTTATAGAAATAAAGTATACGAAAGATTATGTAAAATGGAACAACTAGGAATAATAGAAAGGGCCACCACTTCGTACGCTAGTCCTTTAACTTACACCTTGAAAAAGGACAATACAGTGCGTATACTTTTGGATGCCAGAGAATTGAATACTAGAATGTGCTCGGATATTGAAAAACCACCTTTAATCTCGGAAATCTTACAGAAATTTCACGGTGTAAAATATATCTCCACATTGGATTTAAACAACGCATATTATCAAATTCCTTTAGAAGAAGATAGTAGAAAATATACTGGCTTTATTTTTGATGGAAGATCTTTTGTATATAAAGTCTTGCCACAGGGATTGAAAACTTCTGTTGCCGGGTTTTGCCGTGCAATGGATATTGTGTTGGGACCGGAGGTGCGTGAATTTTGTATTAATTATATGGATGATTTGGTTATTGCGTCTAGAGGAAATATAGAAGTACACTTAAACCACATAAAACAGGTATTGGAAAAACTACGTATAGCAGGTATGACTTGCAGTCTTATGAAATGTCAATTTTTCAGTGTAAGTGTGAAATTTTTAGGACATATTATTAGTCCTCGAGGAGTAAGCATGGATCCTGATAAAGTTGCAGCAATAAAAAAATTTCCAACCCCAAAGAAAGTTAAAGAACTGCGTGCTTTCCTCGGGTTGTGTAATTTTTACGGACGCTTTGCGAAAAATCATTCGGGTACAGTCAAACCTCTATGTGAGTTGCTAAAGAAAAATGTCAAGTGGAGGTGGACAACAGTAGAGGCTGAAGCTTTTGAACAGTGTAAAAATGGATTTCTCACTGCTGTTATGCTACACCATCATGACCCGGGAAAACAATATTATCTTCAGACGGATAGCTCAAGCTATGGAATTGGCGGTGAGCTTTTTCAATTAGATGACGATGGTGAACACTATGTAATTGGTTTTGTTAGTAAAGGATTGAATGACGCAGAGAGAAAATGGAGTGTATCGGAACAAGAGATGTTCGCTGTTATATATTCATTGAAAAAATTTGAAACATATTTGAGGGGTGTGCAACTAATAATAAGAACAGATCATCATTCTCTTCAATTTCTCAAAAGCTGGAAGTTGTATAGTGGCCGGGTGACCCGGTGGATATTGTACTTAAATCAATTTGATTATAAAATCGAATATATTAAAGGGAAAGAAAATATAGGTGTAGATATTATTTCTAGATATTCTCATGATGCAACAATGGTACAAGATGAAAAAACTTTTTGTCCGGAAATTGCTGGATTCATTGTAGAGGACGTAAACAGGATAAGGAAAGATTTGAAAAACATAAATTATCTGCAACGTGAGGACCCCTTCCTATGTGAAGTGTTCGATTATATAAATGGGACTTGTGGACCTTTTTCCAAAATGTTATATAAATATGTGGGAAATTATAAAAGAGAGGGAGATATTTTATGGTATACACCGGAGAAGGGGCCTGCAGTAATTGGTATCCCGACGAAAATACACAGTGAATTAATAAGATATGTACATGAGGAACAAGGTCACGTAGGAGGATTAAAGACGTGGGCTGCTGTGAAAAGAAGGTATTTTTGGCCCAAAATGAGCGTTGACATCAGGAATTTTGTCAAATCGTGTAGGATGTGTCAACTATCGAAACACAAAAAGTACGAGGAACGTGGGCCAGGCAAATCATTGTTACCCTCATATATAGGAGAGATAGTATTAGCAGATGTATTCGGACCATTACCTGCAAGTGGTTTATTACGATATAAGTATTTATTCGTAATACAAGATGCATTTAGTAAATATATCAAACTTTTCAAACTTGGGGTTGCTGAAGGCGCGAGTATGGTTGAATGTGTAAGGGAGTTCGGTCAAATTGTAAAGATAGACAAATTACTTACAGACAATGCTCGACAATTTACGTCGTATGATTGGATTGGAAGCATGAACAGCCTAGGGATAACTATTTTACATACTTCTTTGTACAACCCCGGACCTAATGGCACAGAAAGAGTTAACAAAGAACTTGGTAGAATGTTGAGAATATATGCGCATCCTAAACATTCTTCTTGGGCGAAATATGTAGAAACTATAGAGGAAACCTACAATGATACTGTACATTGTAGTACTAAATTCACACCAAATGAAGTACTCTTTGCCAAACCTCCTACATTGTCCTTAGACAATATCACTGGCGTCCGTCATGAGCCTTTGGAGATAAATATTATAAGAGAGAAGGTAAAGGATAATTTGAAAAAAAGTGCCAATGAGAGGAAGGCTAGGTTTGACAAGAAATGGAGGTTACAAAATTATAAAATAGGAGATTTGGTCAAGGTTAGGACATTTACTCGTTCTAGTTTGATCAACAAGGAGACTAGTAAATTCGGGCTTATATGGGATGGACCATACACTGTGGGAGCGATTCCTTTTGCGAATGCCTATACTTTAGTGAACGAAGATGGATTGATAAAGGGCACATATAGCCCCATGTACTTAGGAAGATATTTTATAAGGGAATAGAATTAGTGTAAATTACTTGTAAGCACAACAAATCCTTGTGCATTACTTTTCCTGTGTTAGAATTAATGAGGATTGTTTACTAGAGATAAGTTATATGTCTTATTATGAATAACATAAAGCATTAAAGTTTGGTAGTTGTAAAAGAAAAAAAAAAAAAAAATAAGATATGGTATAATTAATTTTGTATTTGCTTATAAGACTAAACGTAACATTATCTAGTATTATAATAAGTTCCGCGAAATGAGAAAATTGTAAGAGAGGCTTCAGTAAACACTTGGTTGAAGGCCATCCAATAGCGCGAGGTCGGGGGCGCTATTATTATTTTAGTTGTTTCACTAAATTGTATTTGAAAAAAAAAAAAAAAAACACTATTAAACTTATTTATATTGTGGTAGAAACAATGTTTATAAAGGTACTAAGCATATTTAGGTGAATTTCAATATAGGGCTTGAAATATTTTATAAAACCAGGAGACGTTATGTATCCTATATTGTAACCTATTTTCAAATCGATGTAAGAATATAAATAATTTGTAAACCAGACATTCATTGAAATAAAGTTCCTTATTATTACTACTATTATTGTTTAACTATTAAGTAACCTGTAGGCTTGTATAGAAGCTATGCATACCTATTATGTAATGTGTTCAACGGTTTGTATATCGATGGTTATGTATGTTTTCTGGATTATTGAACTCATCTGTTTATTTATATTTGTAAAATGAACACTTAAAAATAATAGTAAATATTTGTGACTTGGGGGTGACGTAAAGCGTGGAATAGTTATTATGATTATATATTTAAGGTAGGCACTTGAGACGTGTTAATCGCTATTATAGGGTTAGTAGGTAGTCATCGCCTACAGTGTGCATCAACACATCTACCTGTTCATAGATTCGAACAGTGGTGTATCCAGGATGTAGAAAAAGAAATGAAAAATAATTAGAAAATAAAAAAAAATTGTTTGTGAGATAATGCCTCATCCATTTTGTCTTCAGCATGATCACAAGGGGGGGGTGTGATGAAATGAATATATACAAGATTGTAAATATTATTTTCATATACCTAGATCGAATATTTGTAGTAGGTAATTAATATAGGAATGAAACTTAGTTTGATTTCAAGTGGTTGTTGAACGCAACTAGCTATGTAGGAGACAGAGACAGGTATATTTCGGTGTGTGTCAGGAAGAGATGGATGTAGTTTTTTTTTGTTGCTTTGGGTCGACATTTTCAGGGTCTGAAGAGAGAGTACTTATTACTCTGGGCAGTTTAGTTTTGAGCCTGGGAGAGGTGGGACTCAATCATATTAATCTCAGTGTTTGAATTCGATATATTTTAATATTTATTTACCCACCTTCGTAGTAGTTAGTACATTATTTTTTAGTGATATTTCCACAATTGGGAATATATAAAGATCATCCTAAATTACTTTTAATTAGCACTTAAAATCCGTGATGCTGCCAGCTGTCTAAGATAAGATTTTCTTTTAATATTATTAATTTATTATTTATATCTAGGTGTTAGGATACTCTCAGGATGTCTGTTGTCTACAAGGCAATATTTGTACTCAAGGATTTATTATTTTACGGATTTTGAAAACGAAGGAATTATGTGTTATATGTACATTTATTTTCAGTATTATTGTATGTATGTATGTACCTGTGGCTGATTTTATATAGCGCGGTCCGACACATCTAGAACTAGACTAATAACAGTGGCGCACCGCTCTACCCAATATTATACTTTTATTTAATTTACTTTACCATAACGATGGAGTATACAGTTTGAAGAGGAGTTATATGTTGAGAAGGATATTATTTGATTATTAATTTAATTACATATTTTATCGTCGAATGTCATTTGTATTCTACGAACTTACTGGATTTTTCTACTTGTTCAACATGCTGTAATTGCTGCGATATCATGGAAGGAACAAATTTGATATTTTGCATGACACTAATCATAAGTAATATTTATGTATTTATTGGTCTTAATATATTTTTATTTGACTTACATGATACCTAAATTCACCTCACCATAAATATGTAGTCTTTTATAGCTAAATCTTGTCGAGATTACCTTATGGATATGGATCCCTTCTGCCTATCGACACTAGACTAGCTACCTTGTGTCTATAGTGTGGGTTTGATCTATTCGTAACCACATATTTATCATTATTATTATACAATTATGCACGAGACGTATTATGTACTTTGTAGAAACATATACTATATACTAACAATTCCAGTCCTAATCCTGCTTCGAAATGTAGGTGTACCGTTAGCAAGCCCTGCGCCCATCTCTTCGATTCAGCTTTCGAGACAAGGGTCAATGCGGGTCTTGCCCCGTTTCCCGCCAGGGTCCATGACAAAGCTTCTTAACATATATTTATAATTATTCTTATTATATATATAGCTGCATGTTCAAATGAGTATACATATTATATATTATTTTATATATTCGGGATGTAGATTAGTGCACTCGGGCTCAAAATGCGGCATGGGACAGTTTGAGACGTGAGGGAGCGGAGGCGGCGCTCCTTTAGCATGGACACAGCATGCTTTCCATGCATTAACAACCAGTAGTTATAGTCTCCGAAAATGATGTCAAAGCAATCGTGTTGAAATTTAATTAATATTTATAAATAATAAGGTAATGTTCTTGGGTGCGCCACTGTCTTTTTCTACGCAACGAATTATTAGTTATATTGAGGAACATAGGTACATGTCTTGACTATAGATACTATGAAACGGTTATCTTATGTAGGGACATGGATTGGCAACCAGTTACCGTACAACATTCTCGTGATGATATGGAATAATATTATTTAAATTTTATTTTATAATGATTTATGTTATATTTGTTATGTTTTATTGTGCACTATTTTATTATGTTATTTTACAGTATCTCAAGGTAAGTGATCTGACGTCAAAGTTGATCTCAGAGTTAATATGTATCATAATTCATGTTTAAATTGTTTTATCGATTTTGTGATTTTGTTTGTTCTTTTTGATTATTGAAATGTATATTTCAGGTGACTTATTTTGCGTTTTAAAAAAAAAATACACAACGTAGGTAAAATTATCGGCAAAACACAACGTACTGGGTCCTAATCTACGGAAATAGTTAATAGATAAATCGAGACGATCACGAAAGGCCAAAATTCGTTAATTAATTCAATTAGGAATGCGATATTTCGTACGTATATTTGCAACAATGCGCAAATTCATACAATTCTTAGCTAGCTGAATAGGGTTGTCACTTCTAGTTTGGGAATCAATTATTACAGTAGGTATAGTTTAGAAGCTAGGATGTTGCAAATTCGGAGCTTAGAATGGTTTAAAATAGGTAGGATCATCACAATATGTAGGCCTATTTATAACTCTTGGGGCATGAATGCTCTCTCGCAGGTGGGCCTTGTTGACCTCTGCATTATACATGCCGTTTTTTCAATGGAGTGCACAATCTTGTTAAAAATTATGTCTTTGTACGCAATGATTTTTGTGTCATTTGGTGTCATAGATAATGAGTGAAATATACATCACGTACGTCGCATTTTTTATCTCCTTTTTCACTTACCGCAAAAAGAGAGACAGTGATTTTTTAATGTTCGTAGTTTTTCGGACATAATATTAACTATATTTACGTGTGTTAGTGACCAAGTGGTGTATAGATAATGAGTGAAATATACTTCATTTCTTTATCTCCCTTTTCACTTACCGCAAAAAGGGAGACAGTATTTTTTTAATGCTTCGTAGTTTATTGGTTCGTACGTAGTTTAAAAGTTAAAATTTGGAGTAAACACCTGTTTTTAGGCAATTTTTTGCATATAGTCGAACGATTTCAAATTAAATTCTGGCTGTGAAGTCCTGTTAAAGAAAAAAATGTTAGTCACGTGAAAACACTTGGCAGAAACAAATGAGACACCTCCAGAGGTTTTATCTAAAAGAAACAGGCATGTAGAATCTTTTATTATTGGATTTATCTCAGACAAAAAAAATACTACTTATATACCTAAACAAAGCAAGTCAGTGATTTTAGTCAAATCAATGCGCCATGATGCCTTGACTAAATCGACAAAAACGTGCTCTGTTTGTAATATTTTTTTTTTTGCATACACATTCCAAAAATAAATAAGTATGTGATTGATGTGTAAATTAATATTTCAAGTACAAAAATTGAAATTTTAACTCAACAGACTCCTAAAAAAAACAATTTTAATTTCTGTATAGAATGTTAAAATTTCAAAATCCCCCAAGAAATTATATTATTTTGTAAATGAGTGCCTTATGATACTTTGTAAAAATATTGAACTTGTCACAAATCGTCCGACAAGGGACGGGATGCTGTAATCTTATAAATAATAATAAAAATCTTCATCTCTGTTCAATTGTATTGCTTTCTTGCGTATTTACTTTTTTTATATGTGCATCTGATTGTTGATTACTTTTTTAATGTGTTGATTATAAATTTAATTTTTATAGGTATGTAGAGAATATATTATTATTTTTAACCAATATGTTAAAATAAATCTAACATGAGTTTAATATTATTTTTCAATAAACATTATGACTCAATATTTACTTTATGTTTGTTCGGTATATAATTTTATGATTACATTCCGCTTTATTTCATATAAATACTGTTAGCAGTCTCTAGATATTATTCTTTAATCCACATACCTACTTCTTAATTTTGATGTGTTTTCGCATATTCGTAATTATAAGTTCAAAATGACACACTTGAGTGGGTGTAAATGTGTGTTATGTAAATTTAAAGAATATCTTTGTATTGCACTGTAAAAAAATATCATTCCCTGTTTTTTTTTTTTTTTAATTTAGTCGTTTTTAGAAAGGTAAGGTATTAAGTACAATAATTAGCTCAATGTCGGGTTCCTTGCCTTAAGAAAAGAATTAGATTATATTTAGAATAGCTTTATCACTTAAGTATTTTGAGTTATTTGTTGCTGAAAATTTTTAATATTATCGATTATATTTAATAAATATATTTTATATTTGAGTTTTTGTTTCTTCATTAAGACTGGGGACTATCGCCCTTTATCGCTTTATTTTGGGAGTTCCGAGTTGGTATAGGGTAGCTTCCCCACTTAGAGTGATCCTGCGTTAGGTAATTGAGACACCTTTTCCATCCTTTAATATTTCTTTTGTTCAAATGTTGTTGTCATTAAAATGGTTTATTGTAAAAGAGGTCATCCAGACTATCTGGATTATTGTGGACAGAAAAATAGTTAAGTTTTTGGCCAACAATAAATGTTTTCTAATATATTATAATAAATTCTACCTACTGTACCTACACAAACCGCGTGATATTTATCTTTTTCAAATGTTGGTGTCATTAAAACGGTATATTGTAAAAGAGGCTCAACATGCCCAATACAAAAAGTCTTGTCCCGCCACTGGTAGGTAGGTACCTAATTAATACTTTTATCTTTAAATATAATTATATAATGTAAATGTGTTATGATGAAATTGTTATTGAATTGATATATTAGAAGTACCTATAGTAACACCTAACTACGTAGGTACATATTAATATTATCTTATTTATTAATCTTATACGATATTGCGAAACAAACTGACACATACATAATACATATATCGTTGCCGTGGATGTGAAGTGATCCAACCCACAAGACAGACATTCCGAGAAAAAGGGTGTTGAAGTTACGCTGTCACATCCGAAAATACTAATCTGACAATAACTAAGTTATTTTTGCATGGATTTCGCTAAAATTTTTAAACAATATTCCTGATCACATATTTTTTATTTTTTATTTATTTTTATTTCATAGAGACACTCACAGAAAACTGACAACACAATACATAAATTACAAACATACAATAAGATCTGGCCAGTTCCCCAATTAAGAGCGTCTACAGCATGCACAATCAGAGAATTCAATTAAATTAAATTAAATTAAAGTGTAACTCAATATCTGCGGTGACAAGGCAAAGGGGCACAAGCCAGCCCCGCAGCACCGAGCCACCCCCCCCCACAGAAATGCAGGCATACATCACACCCCACAAAGTAATGGGATCAAGGGCAGCCCATGGTACTAGGCAACCCCGGATGCCAACACCTGCGAAGCGCGACACACACCCACACCTCCGCGGAGGGAACAACTCAACACCGCAAAACCGACCCACGCCCCTTCACCCCGCCACCACAGACACAATGCCACGATAATGATAATCTCTATGTAGAGATAATCCTGCTAATGCACATCATCGCATTTTTCTTAGGTAAACTGTTTGGTTGATTTGTTATATGAACGATGATGTGCAAGAAGAACAAAAGAAATGAACAACAAAATATAATGTAACAATAATCATAGAACAACAACACAACTATTTTAGTTTAATTAACCCGAATCGGGCTCTTGACGAATCGCACACCTAGTACGACAACAAGCCACAGGCAAAGGACGAAAAATGAAACCTTCGAAACAAACTATGTCAACAATTTTACATTACACTTCACCTCCCTCCCAAATGTAGCCAACGAGTCGTTAAATATATCAACCCCCTCCACCCCCTTCTCACACAAGATGTTATAAAATCTGCACATTCGCGATACTGGGCTAAAGTGGCCGATATTGTTGTTGTGAACTCTTACTCGGAATGTGTTGGTACTACGGAGACGTGGATTTGGAGTGTAGAAGTCAAGATCGCCAAGTGATGCAGTCGCTACGCTGTGATTTACAACCTTGTAGAGAAGAGAAAGATCGGCAATTATACGTCTGTCATGCAAACTGTCAAGATTAAAGTAGGTTAAGCGATCTTGGTAACAATTTAGACTTCTAGCTTGACCGGCACGGTATGACAAAATTCTGATAAAGTGCTTCTGAACCCGCTCGATGCTGTCGTTATGGATTTTGAAATATGGGGACCATATTTGAGAGTTATACTCAAGAACACTTCGTACAAGCGACACATACAAGGCCTTAAGACTTTCCGTTCTTTTGAAATCACTGGTTATTCTGCAAATAAAACCTAGCATTTTATTTGCTTTATTTATAATGCTCTCATAATGGCTTCGGAAACTCAGTTGAGAATCAAGGATTACACCCAAATCGCGAATCTCATCAACCCGTTTTAATTTCTGATTTTCTATAGAGTAATCAAATAATTTTACTTGTTTTTTAGTGGTATATGTGATAGTTAAACACTTTTTGATATTTAATGACATTTTATTAAGCTGACACCATTGAGATAAGGTATTGAGATCATTTTGTAGAAGTAGGTGGTCCGCCTCTGTGTTAATTGGGTAAAATATCTTTAGATCGTCAGCATACATGAGTGTGTGGCACCGAAGGAGTGGAGGAAGGTCATTGATAAAGACGAGAAAGAGCAGAGGGCCCAAGTGTGATCCCTGAGGCACACCAGACGTAACCGAACAGGGGGGAGATTCAAAGCCACCAACCACAACATATTGAGATCTGTCACGGAGGTACGATCCTATCCAACCAAGTAGCCTGCCATGTATACCCATTGCACCCATCTTCGACAGGAGAACAGCGTGGTTCACCCTGTCGAAGGCCTTACTGAAGTCAGTATACACCACGTCCACCTGAGTACGTTTGTCCAGGCAAGTAGTAAGACAAGACATGAACTCCAACAAATTTGTACAGGTGGATTTTTTGGGGACGAAACCATGTTGTGTGATGCTCAGAAGGTTACCGAGATGACTGAACAAAGGACCGTAGACTAACTTTTCGAAAACTTTAGCCACACACGAGAGGATGCTAATCGGTCTATAATTAGATACAATACTCGATTCGCCGGACTTAAAAACAGGAGTAATCTTAGCAAGTTTCCAAAGATCAGGAAAAGTACCCTCGCATAGTGATTTATTGAAAATGGAGCAGAGAGGGCCAGCCAGTTCAGCAGCACAAGTTTTAATAAAAATAGGAGGGATCTCATCAGGGCCCGCACCCTTATTAGAGTCCAATGATGAAAGCACTTTTAACGTGTCTGACTCAGAAATTAATAGAGAACTAAGATTATGACAGTGACGGGGTGATTGATGAACCGTCGGGTCATTCAAACATGAGGAGTCATCAAAAACCGATGAAAAATGATCTGAAAACATGTTGCAGATATCCTCTCCCGTCACTGCAAGCGTGTCACCCATGCGCATACAGCCCGGAATGTCTCCTCCCCTCTTTTTCGCTTTGACAAATTCCCACAATTTTTTAGTTGTCGTATTAAGAGAGTCCTCTACCGATTCTACGTATTTAATGTGGCACTCATGTAAAACTTTCTTTGCTCTAGATCTGAGGCATGAGAATGTTTGGTAATCCAATAGATTACCGAACTTCTTCCACTTTCTGTGGGCTCTTTCTTTCTCCTTGAGAAGTCGAATCAAGGATTTGGTGAACCAGATCGGGTGACAACCGCGTGCATTATTTATCTTGGGAGTATATTTAGAAATAACAGAACCCACAGTATTATAAAAATACAGAAGTGAATCGTTGCAATCCATCTCCGACATTGGTGACCAATCAACCCTTGACAGTTCATTTCTACATCGTTCGTAATCAGTTTTACGGAAATTTAGGCGAATTCGATCGTCGCTGGGCTGCAAAGGGTAATCGTTCCGTTTATCAATCTCAACAGATAGAGCCGGATGATATTCATCAGCCTCCACCAATGGCGATGCCGCAGACACTCTCAAACACAGGTCGGAAAGAGCCAAATCCAAAAGGTTGGATCTATGATTTTCAATATAATTATACTGTTTAAGATTACATATGGAAACAAGTTCAAGAGTTAGTGTTACCTTATTAGCACCGACACTCCCACACACGAAATTCTCCGAATCTACGCGTTTCCAATCAATTGATGGGACGTTGAAGTCGCCAAGTATTATATTGTTTATTTTGTTAGGAGACTTTGTACAGATAGTGCAACAATTGTTAACGAAGTCGGAAAAAACGTCTGCGGGAATGTAAGGCGGAAGATAAACGACACATAAATTAATACTAGATTGTTGGCGGTGATCTCTTATAGTGATCCACAGGTCCTCCGCATTAGTTTCCCAAGAAGGTCTCGGCTGAACATTTAAGAATCCCTTGACAGCAATCAAAACACCTCCACCGTCCTTCTTTGTGGGTGAAATACGATCTCTTCTATAAACTGTGTAGGTACCTCGAATCGAAGAGCTCGCCGCTATGAACCGATGCGTTTAGCCAGGTTTCGGATAGAAAAATGATATCGTAATCATTGTTCAGGACCTCTAGTGCTAATTTATTAGTTTTTGTACGCAAGCCGCGCACATTTTGATATAATATTTTAATAGGTATTTTGGTTGTTATGAGAAAAGACACTTGACAGGTCTCAGCGGCAGTTAAGTAGGGAGTTAGGACCTCAGTTTTTCGAGGTCCGAAGTGCTACGGATGGTTACGGCCGGCGAGGTCTCATCCTTCCGCATCAGCACTCTTCCATGCCTGATCCAAACAAATTGGAAGTCAGAATGTCCTATCTTTGTTGATAGGTTTGACTGGAGCATATCGCACCTCTGCTAGTGATGGTCTTCCTGTGATTGCAGGTGTTTTACCGGCAGATTTGGAGGTAAGAGAAAGTGTCGCTAGAAGATGTTTGAAAGTTGACGGTGTAGCTGAATACTTTGGGGCTGTTTTTAGACCAGAACCCGGAAGATCTGGGATAGAAAGGGCAATGATTAAGGTCCGAGAGAAAACAATGGATATTTGGCAGCAGAGGTGGGATTCCTCGAGGACGGGCAGACTTGTGTATAAGTTCTTTCCAGATCTCAGAACTAGAATGCGACGTCATTTCATTCACTTTGAACACTTCTCTACACAGCTAATCTCAGGTCATGGTGATCTTAAGGGGAAACTTTTTGAGCTTAATTTATGCAATGAGCCGTGGTGCCCTTGTGGGGGAGGAGCCCAATATGCAGAACATATTCTTTGGGATTGCAATTTGATGTCGGAGGCCAGAGACGATATGATTCGGGGTTTGAGTGTGGACACTCCAAGACCAGTTTGGTTTGAAGAATTAACCCTTAATGCTACAAACTTCAAATGCTTCAAAAATTTTGTAGAAGCCTGGAAGCTTAAGTGGGATGATCTTCGTCGACCTGGACTGCCACCAGTGGATTCATCCTGATAATTTGGTGACCGAGCCGCTGAACTCTCTTACTTGTTTTGTGCATGTCCTACTCCTGTCGTTGGAGGTGGCTTTTCAAGCACTCTGTCCCTTGGTTTTGTCATTTTTTTCTTTTTTTTTTGATCAATTGCTTATTTGCTTCCACTTTCATACTCTAGCCTTGGAAGTTTAATGTGTTTCTTTCCCTTTCTTTGTTTCTTTCAATTTCAGTAAGGAAGAAATTTCGTGTTTGGCAGTGGTGGGTATGATTGGTAAGCATTTATTATTATTGTCTTGAATACTCTACTACTTAGATAATAAGCTGTAAAGTGTTGTCTTTAGTGTTAAGAATTTTAGTACGTAGCAATACGTAACTGTAAGAACATAGTTTGTAAGAATATTGTAGTAGTGAGTAGTGCCTTGTAGTGAGTATCTCCTCCAAGGGACATTAAGGGTTGTAGTTTAGGGGAGGATTTTGTCGGGGGGAGCCCATAAGGCAAATCCTGAGCCCTCCCTTTGAATTTTTCTTTTGTTTTGTTGAGTCTGGATGATATAGGAGCTCAGCTCTTAAAACATCCAGGGGAAAGTGGTGGGAAAACCCTTAATGTTCCATAAAAGATCTAGACACAACAAATATTAGTTTTATTAACTATATAGTAAAACACGTTATTCATTCAATATAAATTATACTAATTTCAACAATATTTGGTGTTTTCCATGCAAAAAACCAGTTATAAAAGTCTAATGCATAATATTCTAAAAAAATGCGAAAAAAAAACTGATTTCCTCATTAGGTAGGTATACATTCTCAGAGTAATTATTTATATGAATACTTGTAGATTGTTAATAGTAACAGATTATATATGTAAGTCATATTATGGCAAAATAATAAATAATATTTAAAATAATATCCCCATAATAATTGTGATTATATATTTGGTAAGTAAACTATTCCCTTAGACCTTAAAGGGTTACACAGATTCAGTACAGAATATTCTAACATTCTTATTAATGAATTAGGGAACATTATAATTATTACTCATTTAATTTAATTTATTGTATTACGCAAATGTCTGTTAATGTTTTTGTCTTTTATTAATAATTCCTAGGCATTCTATATAAATATATTATACTATTGTGACTTACTAGAATAAATTTAATAACACAGGAATCAAAGAAAATGTATTTGTCTTATATTATATAGATATATAACTGTAGTTATGTAGGTACCAAGTAGAGCTGATAGGTGTTATAGAGATGAGAAAATAAAATAAATACCTGAATAAGTAGAAGATACAGAACTAGTAGAGAAGTCTTCTATATGATGTGATGTGATGTGGCAAAGAGACTGTTTACATAATTTATAAATTATATATTGATTATCAACCACACCTATTTTTGGTTTGGCACCCCTCAATTATTTGATGTTATGTATTTTCTTTAAGATAGTTCTAGTCTAGAAAATTGCGATGAAAATGAATTAGAAATGAATATATCAATATGTAAGTGCCTACTTACCTACATATGTGTCAGAGCCACACCCAGAGTGATAATATTAATTATATTAGATAAGATACATAGAGGTGTATAGGTGGCTACCTACTGATGTCATTTGCATTGCCACGTCAAACAGTAACATGCCTACATACATATGTACAGATCTATAACAAGTTCAGCAATTTCTTCCTGTAAAGGTATATACATACCTACATACATAGCAGCTATGTATTAGTTGTTATTAAAAAGTAATATGTGAATATAATAAGCACCCTCCTCTTCCTCCTCCTTGTGCTAAGTAATAACTTGTATCGTAAAGGTGGAGTTGATAATATTTAAAAAAAATTTGAACATTGAGATTAGTTAAGATATCTGAAAGTAGTTTATTGTTAGTGTGAATTTGTATTTATTATGTGTTTTTATATTTTCCAGACCTCCAATAAGTCTCACCACTACACTGAGAAAAATACTAACGAAATTTCACAACGAATCATTGGTACGTACTATCAAATTAGGACCAGAGTTCGTACAAACGATTCACTAGTACAGATCTATTAACTTCGCAACCAATTCATTGGTACGTTTACCAACAACTTCTTCACAGTGACGTCATCAACTTGACGTTGGCTGCAGAACGAATCGTTGGTAAGAATCAATTGAATTACTTGTCATACTTACGTAGGTACCTATACATGACCTTGCTCGTAGCTGTCAAAAGTCCAATAATATTAATCGCGTTTAGTTGTAAAATGTGATCTATTTTTCTAATAACACTATAATTATTATTTGAAAAAATCTAACAAAAATAATAATATTATTAGAATAATTTTTCACATTTTACAAATAAACATTGTGATTAATATATAAGTAAAAAAAGTAGCAAGGAAATTAAAATGATTTTTTTCTTTTAAGTTCTTATGTAATATAATCATTTATTAAAAATTTCAATTGAAAAAATATAAAAATAAGGACAATTTATAAAGACATAATAAATATATCAAACGCGTATTATAGGATTATTCCAAAGGTCGTGCAGAAATTACAACTCTTTCTTCAGGGATGTTGAATTTTACTTATTATTATTATTCACAGGCATTCCACCCGGTAGGAGTGAAATTTTACTTATCATCATTGCCAAAAATCAACGGTGCTATTTCTAGATCTCTTCAGGGTTCTGGTTGATGATTGTCTTGAATGTGGTGAGGTTCCCCTTCCCCAGTTTTTATTCAGAGAGAACTGATCCCCCCCCTGAGCATCAGTCATTGCTTGTGTTTACTTGTAATAGCCTATTCATTTCACGACTTCATGTTTTTCTTTTTTCTTTCATTGTTATTGCCTCGGTCGGTGCAATCGAGTTCATTTTGTTTTTATTTCTTTTTGTTGTTGGAACATAGCTGCAACATTATAACTGAACTCCATTATATTGATATAATGAAAACAAAACTGTTCTTGGTTTTACTAAGATTTATTTGTTAAATAAGTTACCAGGTTTCGACCTATGAGGTCATTGTTAAACTAAATTTACTATAGGCCGTTTTGTTACTTAAATACTATGTCTTAATAGGTAGGTATAACAATATATTCTTAGAGCTAAGGTTTTATATAATGCAAAAATTATTGAGGGAAATTCAGAAAGAACAGTTGGTTGTGTTGTATGATTTAAATTATATTGATTATATATAATGTGACATTTTATTGGTAAAGATTAAGGAAGACAGTTGGTTAGTATTGTGTAAATAAATGAAATAGGTTTGGGTATTTTGACTTCAACTAATAGATTGATGTAACAGATGTACCTAATATTATTATCAACAGAGGAATATTGACAAAAAGCATCCATTTAGGAATAATAACATGTACAACATCTAGATTTTCAACTAGTTTCAACAATACCCAATACTATTTCATTTATTTACACAATACTAATCAACTGTCTTCCTTATTAATCTTTACTCAACCAACTGTTCTTTCTGAATTTCCCTCAATAATTTTTGCATTATATAAAACCTTAGCTTTAAGAATATATTGTTATACCTACCTACAAAGACATAGTATTTAAGTAACAACACGGCCTATAGTAAATTTAGTTTGACAATGACCTCATAGGTTGAAACCTGGTAACTTATATAACAAATAAATCGTAGTAAAACCAAAAACAATTTTGTTTTCATTATATCAAAATAAATTAAAAAAACACAAGTTCTAATTGTACCACTTTGTTGCTCTACGGGAGTTATTTTATTTGGTATTCTTCTCTGCAACATTTTTCTATGGGAACAAAAATTTTTCATGCTGACAGTTGACCCTTTCTGTTTGAGTACGAATGCCCCAATTCTACTAATTTGTTTTCTTCTAGCCTTTTGATAATTCCATTTGACCTTTTTTCTGTAAATTTAAAAAAAATATATATAACTAAAAGTTATTTTTGAAAACGAAAGAATAGAAATTAAAATAACAGAATTTGAAGTATACAAACTTTTGCTATTGTTGTAGGTGACACCAAACCCAGTGCAACAGCTTCACCAATTTGTTAATGTTCTGCAACATTCTGTAAAGTACAAATTTTAGTTAATCTTCAATAAAAACTCAAATTTGGCTTGTTGATAAAACAATTATTGCAAATTAAACATCTCATACCAACTCATCATGGACTGGACTTTATAAAGATTCATTATTTGTTGAGCTGTAAATGCTTTTGATCTTAACATATATTATGGCACCACTCGTGTGGACAAATTTGTTAGTGTAGAAATTTAGTCGGATAAATGTAAGTCCCCAGATTTCTGAACTATCCAGGTGGACGGTGGGTCTCCTTCAATGTATATACTCAATCACAACCTCATTTGTTTCCTCCACAGTCTAAAAGTACAAAAATGATTTATTAAACCAAATGATAACTAATAAAGTTAGTTCATTAACAAACAAAATCAATGTTAGTCCAATATTACATACCGAATTGATGGTTGAAGTTTCACTTTCATTTCATCACATGGTTTTTAACATTAAATTCTGTAATCTGTAAAGCAAAAAATATTCATTAAATTAAATAACCTAATTAGTCCATCCACAAGCACTTAAGGTTAGAACAATGTTACTCACCAAATGGTTACTTGATGGTCCACTTTCATTCTGTAATTCCACGTTATTTTCCACATTGCGTTTCATCTATAAAGTAAAAACATATATCAAAATCATTAATGCTTTAAATCATACAAAAATAATAGTAAATAAGAAAAAATTTCAAAGGTTTACCTTGCATTTCCATGACAGGTGATTTTTTCATTCCATAATGCAATATTATGAGGGATCTTGTTTTAAATGTGAGTAAATGCACGGTCATATTTTAACAATTATCCTCAATCCACTAAAAAAAAACACCGAAATAGTGAAATACGAAAACGACTTGACAGAAATTAACACAGAACAAAACACAACGGAGAACCGATAAATGTCATCGAATACTAGTGTTGCCATTAGAATAATTAATAATGACCAAAGTATTGTTTTTTTTTATCAAAATATAACACATTTTACAACCATTTTAGTGTATTCTTTATATTGAATAACAATAAATTAGTATTAGGTTATTTGTATAATAACGAAAATACTACAAATAAATAAAACAATATTGTACTGTTGAAATACGTTTCGTCAATCATAATGTATTTTTATGCGTGTGGCAATTTCACAAGCCATATGTACTTACCCGACTATTATTTTAAACCAACTAGCGCCATACACGGATGTTTGGGTAACTAAAACTACTAAAAGATTGGTAAAGGCCGAACAAATCATTGTGCAGAAATAGTTAATGGTAAAAGCGAAATGAATTGATGTTACGTAATGTTGAATTTGATCTTTATGTCATATTATATCAATGGTAAGGCGAGCAAAACAATTTATTGTGAAATATCAATTGAATTTGTAGATGTACCTTTTCTCAGTGTACCTTATATAGACAACAGTGAATAGTCCAGTAAGACTCCTCCTCCTTAAGAACACGTCACCTCCTCCACAATCAGGTATTTAATAAATATTATTTTTACAAAGGCTAAGATATTATGTACATTTAATATTTTATTAAATACAAATTAAAGAGATTTTTAAATTTCTGATCCAAGTATTAATGACTGTACCAACCAATGTCACAAACCTACGCTTATTATGTTGGCACGGAGAGGACAGTTCGCATGTTTATTACATGCAGCTGGTCTGCTGGCTACCCCACTTGTGGTATATGCCGTGATGGTATAGTAGCGGAAGTAATAAACCTACACCACACGCTGATTAGGTTGTATTGTGTCACTAATTGTATTGACTCTGTTTGTATATTTTCCAGTTCATTCAAGAAGTACAGAAAGAAATCACATCTCTCAAAGTCTATACAAGAAAGTTCATCATCTCCTCCTAGCACAGTACAGCACAGTACAGGTACATATCTGATTATATTACTCTCTCTCTCCATACTTTTACATTTACTAAATAACACCAACTTAACTTGTATGTAAGTTATATTACCCATATGATGATGTTATACTTCTGAATCTAGTATTCCAGAGATGGAAATATTTTAGGTGCAGTTTGTAGTGTTTTTTTTTTATCCAGAACTTAAATTCAACAGTTTTATGTATAATAACAGTATAACTTATGTATATTTTACCAAATTACAATATTGCAGTACCTATTGTCATGGTTCCGACTCTTCACAAAAGAAAAACTCGTGGAAACCATATTGACTACGTGATAATTTAATAAATTCCTAATCTAGACGAATAAATAAAGACGTATTGGAAGTACGAAAACTAAAGAATCAAGATTATCCACTCTATGCAAATAAATAAATTTCTCCTCGCAATTTCGTCTTACATACAAAAATTATTCTATGAATAGGCCAATCTACCTATATAAAAGCATCATCGTTGATTTTGTATAATTCTCCATATTGCATTTTTTATTGAAATTAAAAATGTATAGCGTAAATAAATAAGTTATTTGACATACGAAGTATGATTGTTGTAGTGTCAATCTGCAAATTTCACTGCACATGGACTGTTGTTTATTTTAACTATATTAAATGATCAATACAGCCAAAACATCAACAATGGATGTAGGAAGATGGAAAATGATAAATGGCGCATGGAACTTACCAATTTTAATCCTTCATCCAGAGGTCGCTGGTTTCACAAAACACTGCACACACTAAACTTGCACAGAATTTAATTTGCAGTTAATGGTTGTTCGATCCTTTTACGATTCCGATTTGTTGAATTTTAGTAAAAATGATTTTATTCCGAATAATAATAAAAAAAGATGATGATAAAATTTTCCGATGAAATATTGATTTGTAGAGCGAATGTAGAAATTTGATCCGACCGTATTACCGTATGAATTAACACTGACTTGTTGGTAAGGTTTTTTGGGTAGGAATAATATGTGACATTTTGGTATCATGGAATGTAGGTAATCAGGACATGTACCTATAAATCGCATTCATACCTAGATGTCCGAAAAAAATGGCCAATCCGAAGTGTTGCAACAATTAGGAAAAAAAAAAAATTAAAACAATAAAAATAGCCTTCGCTACCATAGCGAACATACTCCCCCGGCAGCCCGAAAAGAAAAAGAAAAACTTTTCACCGTTGAATTTGTTGACCGAAAAGTAAAAAATCTATTCCCCCTCTCAAACCGCTAAAATATAATCTAAATAATATTTTCCTTATCTTAGGAAGCTTCCGAATGTGTAATAATAAAAATAACAAGAAACGAAAATTAAAATGCACCCTTTGCATTTACCATAAAAATAAAATATAAAATTTATAGACCGAAAGAAAGCCTTAGTATCTATATACCTAACCTAAACAATAAATTTTCCACCGTACTTATCATTAACTGGAAGTGGGCTAATTTTAACTACTGGTCTTCTAAAGATACCTGAAGCCGTTTTTACATCAACAACACGAACAATGCTATCCTTGCCAGGAAACAATTCAACTATCCTGCCAAGCCTCCACTGCAAAGGAGGAAGGTTGTTGTCCTTGATTAAGACCAAATCATTCACCTTTATTTTCGTATTGTTTTTCGTCCATTTTCCCCGCTGCTGAAGAGTGTGTAGGTACTCTAATGACCACCGTTTCCATATTTGTTGTGAAATTTTTTGAACTAATTGCCATCGAGATAGATGATTGTCCCTTGTAGATTCCCAGTTAGGTTCCGGGACACTCACCAGTGGCTGGCCCACTAAAAAATGTCCAGGTGTTAAAAAATCTAGATCGTCGGCGTTATCTGATACAGCGCATAAAGGCCGAGAATTTAGAATAGCCTCAATCTTGGCGAATAAGGTAGTAAGCTCCTCAAATGTGACAATGGTATCTCCAATAACTCGTTTCAGATGTGTCTTTGCCGACTTAATAACAATTTCCCAAATTCCACCGAAGTGGCTGGCAGTGGGTGGATTTCGATGAAAATTGATTTTTCGTTCAACCATCTCCGATTTAATAAATTTCCTACTCACTGGTTGGTTGAATATGTCCTTAAAATGATTTTCCGCCCCTACAAAATTAGTACCCCAGTCCGAATAAAGGTCCGTGCATAGTCCGCGCCTGGATACGAACCTATCCAAGGCAGCTAAAAATGCAGATGTAGAGAGGTCAGACACGACCTCTAAATGCACTGCCTTGGTTACCATGCACACGAATGCACAAAGATATGCCTTAGTAACCTTAGCATTCCGTAAAGTTGAAGATTTTATGTTAAAATAACCGCCAAAATCCATACCGCATATGGAGAAAACTTTACTGGGTTTAACTCTGAATGTTGGTAAATCTGCCATCATGGGTTCTAGACTCTTCGCTCGTCCGCGAAAACACTGTATGCATCGATGAACCTCCTGACGTACAGCATCTCTTCCAGAAACAATCCAGAATTCTTGTCGAATAAGTGATAATGTTAAGGATGAACCGGTATGAAGATATTTCTTATGATAATAGCGAATTATCAACGATGTTAATATATGATTTTTCGGAATTATAATCGGATGCTTCGATGAAAAATTCAATGATGCGTTTCTCAATCTTCCACCCACTCGCAATATTCCTTCAGCATCTATGAAAGGATTTAATCGAAACAATCTCGACAAATGTGATTTTCCACTCTTGATTAAGTGTAAATCTTCATGAAAAGTCGCACACTGTACCTGAATGACGAGAGTACGCAAGGCCTCATTCCATTCTTCCCTTGAAACACATCCTAACCGTTTGTTTTTCTTATTCTTTAAATTGTGAATGAAACGCTTACACAATGCCGTAATATTGACCAATTTGCTGAATGAACTATATTTTTCGATTATATTCCATTGTTCAATTTGTGTAACGTTCGAAATGATTTTTGAAGGCAATAATTTCTCCGTATCATAATCCACAATATTAAGTTTACACTGTGGCCACTCCGATGATGGCTTCAGTAACCATTTGGGTGTCCACCATAAATTATGTTCAATCAAATGTTCCGGATAAATACCTCTTGTAGCGCAATCCGCTGCGTTCATAGAGGTGGGTACATACCTCCAGGTGGCCGCTTCCAAATTAGTGTGAATGGAGCTCACTCTATTACCTTCGAATGTTTTTAGTAAATGTATTGGAGTTCTTAACCATGATAGAACAATTTGAGAATCACACCATCCAAATATTTTCATGTCCGCTATATGACTAAGTAAGTTTGAAACATGTTTGAGTGATCTTGCTAATAAAGCTGCTCCGAATAATTCCATTTTAGGAATGGTTAATTTTTGTTTTAGTGGTGCCACCTTTGTTTTGCCCAATAGTAAATGTAAAATGACATTACCACTATCGTCAGTCGACCTCAGATAAACACACACCGCATAACCCATTTTAGATGCATCCGAAAAACCGTGTAATTCGTACTGTCTTGTATTCTGAGATATCACTAACCTTGGAATTTTAATGGACGATAATTGATTGAGTTGTGATGAAAACCTCTTCCATCTATTTTCCAAATCCTCTGGGATCCTCTCATCCCACCCTATCTTCAGTAACCAAAGTTCTTGAAGAATGACCTTTGCAGTGAATATCACCGGCGCTATCCAGCCGCAGGGGTCATACAAACTTGCAATGCATGATAGAATATATCGTTTTGTAATAACCGTAGTAGGAGAAATTTCCGTTTTATTGTATTCAAAATAATCGCTCTGAGGATTCCAATTTATACCTAACACCGTAACCACTGTATTCTTGAGTGAATCTGTCTGCACACAATGTTCATCTGGCAAATCTTTTAAAAATTCTTGTTTGTTACTTATCCATTTTCTTAACTCAAAACCTGCACTTTGTAATAAACGTATAAGTTCGTTCCGATAAGTAATCGATTCTTTAATACTCGAACCTCCGCTCACAATGTCATCTACAAATGTATCCGATTTCAAAATTCTTCCTGCATTAGGAAATGACTCGCACTCCTTTTCTGCTAATTCCCACAAACATCGCATAGCTAAATATGGGGAAGATGCTACCCCAAATGTTACTGTTGTAAGTCTGTATGTTTCCAAAGGTTTATTGGGCGAGTCTCTCCACAACACTCCGTGAAATGCTCTGTCTTCAGGATGAAGTGTAATTTGTCTATACATCTGTTTGATGTCAGCCAAAAATGCAACTAAATGTGTTCTAAATTTAATCAAGATATCCATCACTTCGTTTTGTAATTTCCTACCCGTCATAAGTGACGAATTTAAAGATAAACCGTTATGTGTAAGCATTGACGCATCGAATACTACGCGTACCCTGGTACTTGTAGATGTGTCCTTAATTACGCAATGATGTGGTAAAAAATATTTTATTTCCGAAGTCAAAGCTCTTTCCATGTGACCCAATGTAAAATATTCCTCCATCACCTTAGAGTATTCCGTTTTAAGATCGATGTTCCGTGTTAATTGATTCTCTAATGTATAAAACCGCCATGCAGCCAGATTATAAGAATTCCCCAATTCTGGAATGTCCCGTTTAAATGGAAGCCGAACCATGAATCTTCCGGATTCTGTTCTGCTTACTGTTTGAAGAAAATGATTTTCACATTTTTCCGCATCTTCCTTTAAATCCGTGTCTTGTGGTAAATCTTCCGATTCCCAAAACCGTTGCATTAGGTTTTCTAATGTCACACAACCCGACATTGCTGACGTGTTTTCCGATGATTTTCCATTTAATTTTCCTATAAGTACCCATCCAAAAATAGTTGAATGTGCTGAGGGTAAATTCTCGTCATACGAAATCTTATGGCCGTCTACGATTTCGTTAAATATATCAGCTCCCAGAAGCATCTCAACCGGTTGAGATTTATGAAAGCCCGGATCTGCTAACTGTAAATTTTTGTATTTATTTAATATATCCGACGAAATACTTTGCGAGGGCAATTCACCTGTTATTGTTTTCAATATTAATGAAGATACATTGATTCGTGGGTGCTCGCTAAATTTGGGCTTAATAATACACGTTACCTCACCCGTAGTTACGTTAATGTTTTCCGTTCCTATACCGTACACTGTTTTAGTCGACTTATGTTTCATTAAACCGAGCCGCGCTACACACTTCTCTGTCATCAAACAACATTGACTTCCTGAATCTAGTAAAACTCGTACATCTCTGTATGTTCCGAAATTATCCTGAACCTGAATAATCGCTGTGCCGAGTAAAACTGTACTAATTGTGTCCCTTGACGGACGACAAGTCGATGTACTACACTCTAGCCGAGTCTCCTCTCTCGCATTTGACGTGTTTTCCCCGTCCCGTTCCGAATTTTCGTAGTGTAGAAGAGAGTGGTGATTCCGTTTACACACCCTGCAGGTATGCTTCGATTGACAGTCCTTGACGGCATGTTCCCGCAGGCAGTTCTAACACAAACGTTTTTCTTTCACTACCTGTCTTCTCTGATACACCGTCATATTTGTAAACTTATTACAAGATGAAATAAAATGAGTATTGCTATTGCAATGAACACAACGTTGTGTAATGCCGCCGAACATGGCATTCACATGTTTCCGTCCGTTATTTTGTTGATTTGTGCTTGCTGTAAAAGCTCTTCCGTGCGAAATATCAATGTTTGATGCTCTACATTCAATTTCCAGAAATTCAATAAGTTGTATAAACTTTGGTATCTCCGAATTTGTAAACTTCAACTCAAATCTGTTCCGCAGTTCATTAGTTATTTTCCTCAAAATAATATATAATAATATAAATGACCAATCGTCAACCTTGAAATCTAACGATTTTAAGGCTGAAATGTTTTCGTTAATTATGTTAATAAAATCCCGTAACTTTATTCTTCCGCTTGATAAGTTTGGCAAATTCACTAGCATACCCAAATGTTTTTCCGCAATGATTCTCGGGTTGTGATACCTCTGTTTCAATAGATTGACTGCAACTAAATAGTTTTCACTAGAAATAGTCAAATGCGTAATAAGCTGACGTGCTTCGCCGCTCAGAGAACACAACAGATAGTGAAGTTTTGTACCGGTGGTATACTAATGTCCTCGTGTACCAAACTATTGAATATATTCCAAAAACTAGTATACTTGGTGATATCTCCGTCAAACTGAGGTAATTGGATTTTTGGAATCGAAAAATGTATGTTACTACTCTTTCCTTCCACAACACTGCTGGATGAACTCTGATCGGTTCGTTCTTTCATCCATTTCTCAAAAACTCCCTTAACCTCATACATCATGTTCTCAAATTTCAAATATTCTTTTAAGTGTGCCTCTGCATCAAACCCCGCTTTCTTAGCAGCTTGTACCGAAACGTATTGTTTTGTAAATAATTCCCATGTTTTTTCTATATCTTGAACTCTAGCTATGAATGCAGAAATCTGAATTTCCGTTTTCAAATCCGCAATGCTATTTGCTTGATCCCACAAGGTAGAGATGGCTTGTTTTGCCAAATCATATTTTATTTCCATTGCCATTGTAAAAGAAATTGATATCGAACTTACTTAATCCAAGAAACAAATATGGAAATAATTATTTAATATTTCTCCGTTAGAAAATTATTATTATTATACCGTGATAACGTAATATTCCGTAATAAACCCAATTGTTAAATCCGTACCTAACAAGAATAACTTAAAATAATTCTACAACCATAGAAAAGTGATATGTATATTGAATACCTAACCGTAATACCGAATTGTCAACCTTCCGTAGCTAACAAAAATGATTGTAAACAATAAATTATACTCACTATCTTAGTGTGATAGTAGTACCTAATGACATTCAATAGTAAACAATATAGTAAGTTGTAAAATTATAGTAAATAGTAAACAAATATGTCTGCCGTATTACAGCTGTTTTACACTGACATTAAATGCAAGATGGCTGCCGAATGTATACTCGCTTACGTGCGAATCTACAAATAAAAATATACTACCCCGAAAAATGTAATTGTTGCAACTCTCCGCACAAGCAAAAAATTCGAACAAACCCAACTACAAATGCGGCTCGAAGGCGAAAAAAAATGTTGTTTATTTTAACTATATTAAATGATCAATACAGCCAAAACATCAACAATGGATGTAGGAAGATGGAAAATAATAAATGGCGCATGGAACTTACCAATTTTAATCCTTCATCCAGAGGTCGCTGGTTTCACAAAACACTGCACACACTAAACTTGCACAGAATTTAATTTGCAGTTAATGGTTGTTCGATCCTTTTACGATTCCGATTTGTTGAATTTTAGTAAAAATGATTTTATTCCGAATAATAATAAAAAAAGATGATGATAAAATTTTCCGATGAAATATTGATTTGTAGAGCGAATGTAGAAATTTGATCCGACCGTATTACCGTATGAATTAACACTGACTTGTTGGTAAGGTTTTTTGGGTAGGAATAATATGTGACATTTTGGTATCATGGAATGTAGGTAATCAGGACATGTACCTATAAATCGCATTCATACCTAGATGTCCGAAAAAAATGGCCAATCCGAAGTGTTGCAACAATTAGGAAAAAAATAAAATTAAAACAATAAAAATAGCCTTCGCTACCATAGCGAACATGGACACATTCTTATTTTCATCTTTAATAGTACAATCTTAGGTTTAATAATAATTTTCCATCTGTAATAATAAAATACAATTACAAATATGTACCTATAATCTGTGCACGTCCACATATATCTATCGTCCCTCTTCTGACTAACTGTCGTGTCTGACATTTTTGGCAAAATCGAGTTATGATCACCAATGTGTATTTATATGTGCCCTGCATGTTCTCACTGAAGATCACACCTGTAACTGTTACCGTTATCCTGGAACAGCTTTCTGATTTGCTGTCATATTAACGAATTATTCTAAATAAAATGTGTTGTATCTACTAATTCCTCAAAATTTCATCACAAAAATAATTCTGAGATATATAAGAATAGGTACAAATAAAATAATGTTATATATTTACACTGTATCATATAACTAGGAGAGACGAAAATATGCACGGCAAAACGCAAAAAACGTTCTCCTGAACAATTTACATTTAGGCAGATACGACAGTTAGTCAGAAGAGGGACGATATGTGACAGATCTGTCGACACAAATATTAGTAGAATAATATTATAGTAAATTGATGTGGAATCTCTTGACCATGTCTTCCTCGGTTGCCCAATAAGAGACTCTTACGATTTGTATTATGAGATAACTGAAGTCCAGTATCCGATCAACATGTCTTGCCTCTTGCACACTGATACCCTCTCTGTATATTGTAACCTTACTTCCCCAGCCTGCTCATAATCGGCAGATTTCAGTGACTCTCTCAGGGTTTGTCGTTGGGTAAAATTTATGTGGTTGTTTGAAGTGCAAAACACTGGCATGATGTGGAACGATCAGTTTATTGAAGAAGAAAATGGTTACACAGTTTATGAATACTCAAACACAATTCACATTTTTAATACTGAATGACATACAAATGCGACACTCACAGTATGTTGAAGAAGTAAAGAAATATGGATTATTTTTATTGAGCGAGTTCCTCCGTTCTCTATTGTAAGACGAACGGAGGGAAACTGGCACAAAATGGCTGACTCGAACGGAAGAGGGTTAAGAAGGAATCTGTTTTATCATAATATCAAAAGGTATTTACGTTATCTCTGGATAGGGGGCCAGGGCTTTCACAGGATTTCGATAGATGGCAACACAAGTACCATTTTAACGATACCAAATTATAAGGCTCCCATGACACCATCTCAAGTTGTCTTTTAAAGAAAAAAAATGAATAAAAAAAAGAAAAGTCTCAAAGTCAGTAATAAGAAGGATTCTACAAAACTGTGAGTGTCAGAGACAAGAAAGATTTTACAATACTGTGAGTGTCAGAGATAAGAAAGATCTTACAATACTGTGAGTGTCAGAGATAAGAAAGATCTTACAATACTGTGAGTGTCAGAGATAAGAAAGATCTTACAATACTGTGAGTGTCAAAACAAAGATACAAATTATCATAACAGACATTGGTAACAAATTCTTAACTATTCCTTTACAAATAGACATGTCTCAAGCAAGCAAGGGACCAGGAAGATGCGCCGACAGAACAGGTCGCGGATACGGGATCGTAGACAATGTTCTCGCCATACTTCTAGGTAAACCTTTACATGCTTAAGACAAACAAAATTATTAAATTCTTTTTTACATAATACAACAAAACCTTCAACAATTTTACAAACACTTTTCTTTACTCCTAGAGGAGGTATCCATTACAATTACATCTGATCTACCTCTATTATAAGGGCGGTAATCCTTTACCCTATAGCATTTTTCTCTTGTGGAAACTTCCACCAATTTCATACAGGCAAATGGTTAATCTCAGGTACCAAACCTATCGCGCAGAGCTTCTCTAAGCGACCTGTATGAATTTTCTGTTTGAGCGTCCTCAAACCTCACTTGGACAATAAGCTTGTCGGGCATTAAAAAATTGAAATTAACTAAGATAAATTTGAGTTAGAACTGATTGTATTAGGGTAGGACGACTAGTCATACCTCTATATCAGTCTAAATCAGGAGATGGACATGGAAGATGGCGAATCATCCAATGACTCCTTAACATTCATACTAGGCAAATAGGAATTACTGCAAGGGTACGCATTCCTTACAGTAAAATTGCCGCAAAATGGCCAGCAGGTTCACACCACGTGAGAAACCTTGCCATAAAATTTTATTTACAAAACCATGCACACTAAAGATTGAAAACAATAGACTTATTTCAATTTGACTGATGCAACCTTGATCCTCAAGTTAAGATTTTACATTAATGATTTGATAAATTAAGAGAATTAGTGGTAACTTTTCACGCACTTTCATACTTCATCATTTACTGTACAATCTGACATACTTTCTACTTTTACACCTCGAAATATATAAATATATAAATAAATAAATAAATAAATCAGTTACCACATAACTCAGTGATTCATGAGTTCACGCAAAAATTTAAGGAAAACAACAAAAGAATTCGTATACTTTCGTATACTGGAGGGTCAAAATTACATCAGTTATACAGTACAAAATTCTTTAAAACTAACATGTTGTATGACCCTTGTCTGCGACAGTAGATGGGTTCAGATTATTGTGAACACGTTGCTACTGAAAGCGGCTAGCATATGAGATGACAAAGGCAACTTCATGCATCCACGGGCGCAAACAAAAGGTGATCAAAACATACAAAAAAAATTATTTAAGGGCGCCACAAGATTCGAACAATTCAAAATTCTCACAGAAGCGGAATCTTGAAGAGCCTCTAGGAGTTTTCTTAACTAAAAGTTTACAATAACATGGGCTGCAAAAGTTACAAGTACTTGAAGAGTAGAAATACCAATTTTTTTACTATTAACAGTGTTTTAATTTATTTTAATTTGAAGAAGGAAGAAAAGATAATTCCTTTGACATTACTATGACTGTAAATATAATTTCTTATGAGGGTCTTATATTTTTATTACTTACAAAATTCACTATTAACATTGACCTGTGATGTATAGACATAATTCTTTTTATTCATGAAAATTGCAGCCCAAGAAAACATTACATTTTTACATAAATTCTTCACATTTTATCAAAATTACAAATTTACATGGACGGATATACATTCAGAATGATATACAACCAAAGTTGTTACAAAATTTGGAGAAACAGAGACTTGATGAAACGAGGTGCCAATTTTTTTTGAAAATTAGTTCGCAGCGTTACTATGAAAGATGATTCAGACATTTCGAGATTCTAATGTGGAATGATAATAGAATAATAAACGGTTCTCCTTTATAAGTTGATCCTTATACAGGAGAAATAGAAAAATTGCACATGCAAAACGTTTTGCACTGACGATCTGAAAGAAAATTGGCAAATAATAATCAACAAGACAAAATATTATACGTACCAATCTTCAGCGCTGGATAAATTGCGATGGACTTGCAGGAATTCAAAAAAAATTCTTTGAAAGAGGAAAAAAAAATTTTCCAAAACAAAAAAAAGTTGAGAAACAGTGGACACCTTGGTTTGAAAATTGCTCTAGGAAATATGGACTCCTACCAAGAATCCAAAAAAAAAAAAAATTCCTCAAAGCAAAAAAAAATGTTAAAAAAAAAGTTTGGCAACCTTTGTAACATCGAATCTCAACAGTTGGGAACCATTGAATCTTAAAAAAAATGTTTGGAAGTCTTGTCCTTTGATAAGACTCGAAAAAAAAAAATTAATAACAATATTTTCTTTAAATTGTTAAAGTTTGGAAACCGCTGGAAAGTTTGACATTCCCTGGAAATATCGTAGACATAACATTACATGCATTACATATCACAAAATTAACAATTCCAGCATATGAGTAAAAGAATTATTGGTAATTATTCAAATTTGTTTTGTAAGCCTCTTCTAGCAATATTGAGGTCTATGATCATCTTATTTCCACATAAATATACCACACAGTCCGCGCGATATGCACAGGTAGATATTTACGTAAAATGAATTTAAATTATGATTCCATTATTTTTGAGTGTATTTAACCAGATATAGAAAAATTTTACTTGGACTATTTCACAAACTAGGCATATATAAATTTACAACTCTTATTTTGTAGATCCTTCAGTGTAGAATCTTACATCAACAAACAAATAATTCTGTAAATAATTGTAAAATGAAATTGGCTAGTATCACTTGAATTTATGCAAAATTGAAACTGGAATTTTTTACAATCTCATTGGCACAAAAGGCAAAGCATGGAACAACATATAAAAACTGTATCTATAGTAGGTATATAAAATATTTCAGTACAAAATGAACAAAAAAGGCAAAATTCCTTTCTTTAAGGGTATAAAAACCTGTGGGGTAGTTAGATGATTAAGGTTGTCTGTTACGAATGAAGGAAGCATTTATTTCATCATCCTTAAAACCATCAAGCATCAAGGGTTCTCTGTGTAGGTAAAGAAGGCCTCGAAGAAACGTCAGATCTAGATGACAAAACATGGGACATCCTTCCTTCTATAGGAGGTCAGGAACCGTCAAGGAAGAAAATTCCGCTCTGGACATCCTTCGCAGTGGTGGTAGCAGGCTTCTTAAGAGATTGTAACGTTGGAGATCTTCATCTCATCAGAAGGAAATTATCTGGACGTCTTTAGGAAAGTTTGGAGTATCTGTTCACAATCTTGTGAATTTCTTGTTGTATTTATTTCTTAAATTCTCCATTCATTATCAGTATCCGATCGTACTTGCAATATGGCGGATTTTTTTTTTGAAGATCATAAATGTATTTCGCATATATTTATTATTAAATTGTTTCTATTTTAACACTGTTTATAATTCAAATAAATGGACTCGTTCATTTTTTGTGATGTAACGGTTTTTTCTTTATTTTATGAGTTTTGGAGGACGCGCAAATATATCACGCACTTATTTATTTATTGAAATGCTTTTATTATTACTTTGTTTATCAATTCAAATGTTCATTGAAGCACTAGCATAACCCTTTTTTTTTGTTATGTGATGGAAATCACGAGGAACACAGTTGTAAACACCTATTGTGATGAGGCGAAAATTCAAAACTCACTTATTTAATTATTAAAATGTTTTTATTATTTATAGCACTGTTTATTTAATTTAAATATTCTCTGAAGCACCATTATAGTCCTTATTGGTCATGTGGTGAAATTTTCGAAGAGCAAAGAAGACAGTTGCACAGTCTTGTTGCGATGATAGGAGAATTTCAACTGTTTTTTGATCGAACATTCTAGACGAGTTCTCTATGAGTGTGTTAGTGATACATGGAAGAAAGGGTGGGTCACGTGATACGTAACGGACTCATAACTACGCACTGTTAATGCTATTATTTACGCACTGTAAAATTCACTCAAAACACAACAAACACCACATTAATTAGGCCATCACGTTGGAGGCGCCATTCTGTAACCTTACTTCCCCAGCCTGCTCATAATCGGCAGATTTCAGTGACTCTCTCAGGGTTTGTCGTTGGGTAAAATTTATGTGGTTGTTTGAAGTGAAAAACACTGGCATGATGTGGAACGATCAGTTTATTGAAGAAGAAAATGGTTACACAGTTTATGAATACTCAAACACAATTCACATTTTTAATACTGAATTACATACAAATGCGACACTCACAGTATGTTGAAGAAGAAAAGAAATATGGATTATTTTAATTGAGCGAGTTCCTCCGTTCTCTATTGTAAGACGAACGGAGGGAAACTGGCACAAAATGGCTGACTCGAACGGAAGAGGGTTAAGAAGGAATCTGTTTTATCATAATATCAAAAGGTATTTACGTTATCTCTGGATAGGGGGCCAGGGCTTTCACAGGATTTCGATAGAAATAGATTTAGAAATAGATAGAGATAGATTTCAAAGATTCAACAACATACATATACAAGTGTACTGACAGCTGTCAATTTGCTCCTGAATTATTTCGATACTACTCTATCAAAAATAGTTTGTCTGAAGAATAAAGGTGCAAACAGTGTACCTCAGGATCTATTTTGCATTTTGAATCGAACGCAGTCTTCAATACACGGTGAGTGTGTAATATTTCACTCCTTAAAAAATCAACTGACATATAATATAATACTCACCTATAAAAAACAAGGAATCAGACATCCAATCATAGTGAATCTAGATAAGTTGTACAACAACCAATAACAACAGAGAATAAGTCTGCCGATACCGGCAGGGTTGCCACAATTTTTTTGTTTACAATTTATTTTATACACTGATTAATATGATGGATGCACAAGAAATAATCACTATGGTGAAGAATGCCGCATGTGCTTTGTCTCAAATTATGACGGACAACAGCAAATTTACGAGAGATCTTATTGGAAAGGTAAATCCCATATCAGTCGAGTTTTTGGCGGCAATGAGTACAGCCACGGCTAAGATTGCCAGTCAAGAAGCCGAGATTAGGCACCTCAAAGAAAGAATAGCTCAACTGGAGAATTCAAATTCCTCAAACAGGGCAGTAGAAGTGTGTGACACATTGGCAGAACTAGCGGAAAGAAATTTGCGCTCAAAAAACATACTGCTCTTTAATATCCCAGAGGAAAACGCAGACCTTCCCAGACAAGAACAAATTTCTCTGGACTTAGATCAAACAACCAATTTGATTCACGATGTAGAAACTCTCAATAATATCCCTATATCAAGAATTCTAAGACTGGGAACCAGACAAAGGGACAAAATTAGGCCTATCAAAGTAACTCTGAGTGACAGTGAAGACGCAAGAACGATTTTTTTCAATAGATTTCGATTGCCAAAAAATATCCGTGTTAAACAAGATCTTACGCAGTTACAACGGTCTATTCTAAAAACTACATGGGATGAATTGGAAGCCAGGAAAAGGAATGGTGAAACAGATATTATAGTGAAATTTTTAAATGGGACACCTAAGATTGTGAAAAACAGTAAAAAAAACTAGGAAGCATTGGCATTTATTTTCAAAACGCAAGAGGTTTAAGAACGAAACTTACTACATTACGACAGAATATACCAATATTGGATCATTGTATTTATATTTTAACAGAAACATGGCTTGATGGTACAATCAATTCATCTGAATTGGGTTTTTCTTCACATAATATCTACAGGTGTGACCGCAGCCATAATACAAGTATTAAGGAGAGAGGTGGAGGAGTGTTGATTGCTGTGAGGAAAAATATTTCTTCCACATCTATCAAAGTCATTCTATTTGATTATCATATTGAAAATGATAAACTGGACGCAGTTAAAGAAATAAGAGATCTTGGGATAATTTTTGATGAAAAATTATCATTTGTGAGTCACATAACTGAACTGACTAGTAGGGCATTTAAAACATTGGGGTTTGTTCTGCGCACTGTGAGTGAGTTCACAAATATTGATGCAATTGCAATTCTATTTAAATCACTAGTCCGCAGTCAGCTTGAATTTAATTCCCAAATATGGTCTCCTGGTTATGCCATCCATATTCATAATATAGAGCGTGTTCAGCGAAAATTTTTAAGGTTTATTAATTACAAACTGCGCATACCACGGGACGAACTTAATTATGAGTTCTTACAGCTGAAATTAAATATTGAATCTCTTGAAGATAGGCGAATCATTAGTGACTTGATATATTTATTTAAAATAATGAACAACTATTTTGATAACCCTGACTTACTACAATTCATAATGATAAGAGTACCTACCCGATACACTAGAAATCGGGAACCTTTCCATATTGGCAACTATACTACAAATTATATTAAGCATACAGTAGTGCCCCGCTTACACAAACTAGGAAATATGTATTTATCCGAGGTAGATTTATTCAACACAGAGTTCAATATGTTCAAGTCTTATGTAAAAGAACTGTTCACCTCGAATACTATCCTTTAATTTGACAATATATGTATATTTTTAATGTGACTTATTGTTTCTTTTGGATTGAAGATATTGTTTCTTACTTTTTTGTTATTCTTTTGTTTTGTTTGTTTTTATTTTATTTTTCATATAAGTAAGTAACATGGAATTGCATTCTTGTTTTTCTCTTTTTTTGATGAACATAATATGTTGTATATGTGTGCTCATTTTCGATTCTTTTCCATTATGTTAATGTTTAAATTGTAACGAACTTACATTATTCATAGTTTATATACCTACTATATTGGTTAAAATATATTTTTGTTTAAGTTTACTCATTTTCACTTATACTGCTCATTTTATGTTTTGCTAAATGCATTTTTTAATGATTTTTATTTTTATAATAGATGTATTTTTGTATTGTATTGAAAATATTATTAAATTTACTAAATGTTCAGGTCTATGGTCTATCAACTGTACCCGAGTAGACAGTGTAGGTGTATTGTAACGATTAATATCTGTCTGTCCTGCGGGTCGAAATATTTTTATTTGTACAGTGCAATTAGTACTCATAATGAAGTACACGGTACTATTATATTGAGGGGTATGTGCATATTTTGGGTGCAGGTACATATACGATTGTGTCCCTGAGTAAGTACTTACTTATTACTTATGTCTTGAATGTGCCTGTGTAGAATTGTTACACTGGAATGAATACCGTAGACTTGGACATAGCTATAAGATTGCGCATATTTATGTATGTATGTGGTTTGGACTGAATGTTTGTTTTGATTACCTATATTATTTTATAGTTTGTAATATTTAACATTAATTTCTAAAGTTTGTTATATATTTTAATTTTGCTGATATTTTTTAACTGTTTTCTTCTTGTATACATGTTAAATTGTATTTAGAGTAGAGTAATGATATGTTTTGATGTAAAATGTATTAATTTAGGATTTTATTTTGTATTTAAAAAAGGCAATAGCCGTTTAAAGTTTAATAAATAATAAATAAATAAATAGATGGCAACACAAGTACCATTTTAACGATACCAAATTATAAGGCTCCCATGACAATATCTCAAGATTTTAAAATCCGCCAAAAGAATTTTTTTATATTAAAAATTAATGCCTTAATATTACGTGATATCTTCTAAAAATATTATACTTGGCACACATCGTCCCAAAAGGGATGGGTTGCCGTAATCTTATAAATAATAATAATATTATAGTCAACAAATATTAGTACAACAGTTTTACACATTTTGTTCATATTATTATTATTATTATTTGGATGATTTGTAAAGCGCCGTTTTGTGAAAAAAATCCACCTCAAGGGCGCTCTTTGCTAACTAAGGTTGTGCTTGAATTATTCCGTGAGATTTCTTGAATAGATAAGTTTTCAGTTGGTTCTTGAAACGAGATATGTCCTGCGTTTCTCTGATCGTTTGTGGAAGCCTGTTCCAGACTACAGGTGCAGATATTGCAAAAGCACGCTCCACGTACACTGGTTTCGATACAGTACTGGTCACCTCCAATTTAGTTGTTATATCTTGACAAGACCTAAGTGTTATATTGGTTATAGTAATTTGATTCTTAATATAGCAGAACATAAGGATTCTTTTAGCACAATGCAATAGGCGACGTAGGAGCGCTTACAGCGCCATAATTACATACATACATACATACATACATAGACAACTCACACAGATCGAGCTAGTCCCAAACTAAGATGAATCTTGTATTATGGGTACTAACGCGACGATACACACATATACATGTAACACCCAGACCCAGGACAATTTGAAAAAGGTCATTCTTCACTCCCCATATTGTTTTTATTTTCAAAATTAAAAATGTATGGCGTAAATAATTATATTCATAATTTCTCTTCCCGTGATTTGTAAGATATTTTAATAGCCTATATCGGCTATTCCGGGCGGAGATGTAGGTGTGTGTGGTGATGTCCAGGCTATAATAATAATATATATATTGTTACTGCTTTCAGCTGAAATGGAACCCGCTAAATCAATGGACTATTCCAAAGGACTCTCATCCGACACAGCTGGTACATTCTATCCAATAGAGATGTTGGTCGCTATCTTGCCGTGTTTAGCTTCTGATTCAAGTAACATCCAGCTGAAGGTGGAAGTCAATCAAGATATCGCAGGTAAATTCGACGATATCGTAATTGGGAAATATGATAATAATGACAACATATATGAAACAATGATACAACTTAAACACAAGTCATCCAAAAAGAAGGAAATTACTATGAAGACACTGGCATCCTCTACAGATCTGGATTTTAATTTCGCCAAATACTTTAGTTCCTATGTAATAAACATTAAACCTTCCATGAAAAGTGAGAAACACTCAATAAAAGCTTTAGTGCTCTTTACAAATTGTTCTGTGAATAAAACCATAAAAAATTGTTCCACAGAGCTCTCTGCTGATAAAATACCATCATTCTTAAGGAAAATATGTTCTTCAGGGTTTCACAAACTCAAATATGAACATTGTGTTGATCTCTTTATAACACAGTTTGCAAAAGACTTTCTTAAAAGCATAAAGGAAGGAAAAAGTCTAAAGTTATCACAAGAAAAGGATATGAATATAATCGAATCAGGTTTATACAGAGATGTGTTGAAGTTTAGTGGAAACCAAGTGACAGGAGTACAGGAGGAATTCATCAATGGGGAGGAGAAGTTTAAAGAAAAATACTCAATGCACTCATGTTTTAGGAAGGTAGTTTTTGGTTTAAACAAAGATATTGTCACGAGTTTACAAACACTAATCAAAAATTCTAATATACGTATGGAGGGAGAGTTAGGTGAAGAATCTGGAGATATACGCTCCATATATGAAAAGTTACTGAGGGAGTTCCTTGAGTTGTTTATTTTAGCCACAAATCAACCAGATGTCAATGACATGAAGAGTATTAAAGAGAAACTTCTGAGTCAGCATCCTTACTTCAAGGATTCCAAAAGTAATATCATAGCCAACACATACCTATTCCACGAAATCAAAAAGTGGTTTGATAACAAACATGGAAAATCTCTCAGTAAACCAGATTGCAATAATTTATTAATGAAAGCTTATTTGGAAGAAATGTCAGTGTTACAGAAAAATAAAATATACGAGACATATAAAAGTATAAGTTTTGATAAGGATTACATCAATAATTTTAAGACACAGTTAGAGAATGTAACTGAAACTGTTGTATCAATCATCATAAAGGGGAAGTCCCCCTGCATTGTGATCAAGAAACTCATTGAAGTTTTCCCCGAGAAAAGTGATAATAACTTATTGTATATTGTCAATGTGAAGGAAGTGATGAAGAAGGGAATGTCTCTTCAAGACATTGTGACTGGTGCGGGAGAGATTGTGCCTCTGAAGGATGTATCTAGTGAGCCCTCATCATCAATAGTAGTGTTCGACTGTAGTGACTGTAATGTCAGTGATGACTATAGTGACTGTGATGTGTACCAGTGGATAATGGAAACTGATTTAAATGAAATTACTAAGGATCTAAATAATATCAAACTGATTTTTATATCGCACAATGACATAAGTGATATTGGAAAAGGAATCACTGGAGAGATATTAGCGAGTGACATATCAGATGATTCTGAAGTGTTTAAACATGAAACTCTAAAATTCCAAGGAGTAGAAACATCATTAGGAAATATATTAGAACAGTCGTGGCAAACTTTCAAACAATGTAAAATAGATTACACTGATATGTTTAGTGAGATAGCAGAGCACATTGCAGCTGATAAGAAAATTATAATAGCGAAGGAACCACAAAATATATCTGATTTATATGCGGCACATGTACAATGTAATAATTATATTCTGGATGTGGAACATTTCAAAGAAATCTTATCACAAGATAATGGTTACGTGTTTGCTGTTAGTCGTGTTGGTCTGCAGATGTTATATCAGCTAGATGAACACACGTTCAAATGTTATAAAGACAACAAGAAGGTAGTATTGTTTGATAAAAAAACTGATGAAAAAAAATCATTTCTGGAATTGTGCAAAAATATTCAAAGGAAAAATACGACTTTGAAGAAGATTTTTTGGGTTGAACCAGAAGAAGAGTCTGTGAGTGTACGTGGAGTATTTAATCCAACATACTATATACAGAGGGAACTAATTCAGAAGAGTAAAATAATAAAACTTAATACAGAGAAGATGGCTGAAATACTCAACAGTGGAGACAAAGTTAGTGTTGTGGTGAAAAATTTAACTAATAATGAAACATTCAGAAGCAAACTACAAGATAATAAGTATCTTACTAAAATAGAAAAATGTATGAATAATATTATAATGTGCACAGGAGATGAAGGAGAGCGAGAGTATGAGAAGCTATGTGAAGAATGCAGTACAGTTCACTTACTGGAATGGTGCGATGAAGAGGACCTGAAGTGGATACGATCCCAAGGGTCCATGGAGCTATTGAGACAGACTGAGTGCGAGTACCAAACCATAGATTTGACTTCACCAGAGTCACAATCATTTGTAATCATATCAGACGATCCTGGGATGGGCAAGTCCACATACCTGACTCATATATCTCAACTAATGGTGAAATCTAAATGGATTATAAGATTAAATTATAAGGATAAAATAGTTACAGATGCAATACAACAATATCATGATAGTACAATTATTTATGAATTGTTATTAAAAACTGTGTTTTTGAACAAGATCACTTTTGTAGCGAAGGGTTTGTTGGAATTTTATATAAAATGTAAGCCTAAACATAATAAATTATTATTTCTGTTTGATGGCTTAGATGAAGTCTCAACAGACAAACAGGATGTAGCTAGGGCATTGCTGAAATCACTCGTACAGGAAACATCTAGTACCGTCTACCTTGCCACACGACAACATCACGCACCCTCAGTTGAGGACCAACATTCCACTATCTCTACAAGGCTTAAAAAAATATCTTTAGAAGATCAGTGCAAGTTCTTGTCTAATTACTGGTCCAACTGTTTAAAATATAAAGTAGAGGATGATTCAGGAGCTAAAACATTTCTGGAGAGAATGTCTGAAGCCCTGGGAGATACTAAGAGGTTTATAGGGATACCTCTGTACCTGAGAATGATAGCTGAAGTATCCTTTACTTACATACAAAATAACACTATCAATGAGCTCTTCAATAAATCATTCGATGTGAATTCACTGTACGAGCATTTCATCAATACTAAATTTGAAATATATTTTAATGATAAAGGTAGCTATATAAATGACCCCTCAATGCGCAAAGATATTAAGAAACAAAAAATAAACCATTTCTGTGAGTTTTCCTTTCGACACTTTTTTGCAAATTATTACAATAAACACATTCAAAATAATAATATACCAGAAATCTTAATGAATCCTAGTGGGTATTTGTTACTTGGACTGGTGCAGTATAAGTCTGATGGCTCCAGTGAGGAATTAACATTCGTACATCAAACTTTCTACGAACATTTTTGTGCAAAGTATTTAGTAGATTGTCTTCAAAATAAAACGAGTAATAAGACGTGCTATGATATGGCACTGGAAGTTATTAAAGATGAATTATATTCAGAAGATAACAGTGATAAGTATCATATGGTGACATTGTTTATGAATCTTATGTTGCTTACTGATCTTCCATTACACAAGGCGATATATAGGAATGACTGGGAATCATTTTACAAGTTACTGCATGAAGAACAGAGAGACAAACAAGATGCACTGGGCAGATCCACCTTACACGTGGCTGTACAACATAAACACATAGATATGATGAATGCTCTGTTACTTGCTGACTATGATGCAACACTGTGTGATGCTTACGGTAGAACACCTTTACATTGGTTGATATTATTATTTACTATATATGATATGACAGATGAGATATTATCTTTAGTCAATTCATGTATTGATAAAAAGTTTAATAAAAATGATTTGATAAATAATAGTGATACAGAATTAATTTCAGAGAGCAAATTAATAAATATGATAAATATTAGAGATATATATGGACACACAGCTCTGTACTATGCGGCCAATAGAGAGGAATGGGAGACAGATTGTATTCATTTAATAGAGCATGGAGCCAACTGTAATGTTCTCTGTGAAGATCAAGAGATTCAATTAGTTATGTATGTAATTGATAAGTTTTTAGAAAAAAATTCTCCTTTAAAATCATATTTATTATTTACACTGACTATATTACTGAAAAGGAATTTTGAAAAAATTATTCAAATGGATGGTGGAATTAAACTTATTCAGGATATAATTGTAAAGTGTTTCTATGAGAATGTGTTCTGGATAGTTTCTCATATTGTTAGACAATGTGGAATATTAAGTACACGCCGCCAATCTATATTGCAAGACATAGATCTAAATATATATTATAATATACCAAACCTTATAGAAGATATTGGTTTGAGTGATGAGAATTGTTTGACAGTTCTAAAGTATTTCCATGAAGATAACTCAAGTTATAGAGATTTACAGAATAGTTATCTGCAAAAATGTCTGGAGACAGCAGTAAAATGTAATCATTTTGAAACATTTAAATATATAATGACATTAATGAAGGACAATATTCAGTCTCAGTATGTCATGAGATGTCTGGAGTTAGCAATAAAGAGTTGCTGTATGGATATTATAAAATATATTTGTACAGAACATAGAGATGTTGATAAGGGTGCAGCTCTCATGTGTGCAGCTCAGTATGGGAGACTGGCTGCAGTCAAGTTCTTATGTGATGCAGGAGCTAATACTAGTCAGAGGGACAGTAAAGGGATGACAGCACTTCACTATGCAGCTCGGAGTAGTAGGACAGATATGTTGAAGTATCTTGTTAGCGGAGGATGTGATGTTAATATTCCTGATTCTCAAGGGAGTACAGTTTTAGACTTTGCACTTCACAGTGTAAGGTGTGGTGGTTATCTTTGTGATGAGAGTTTCTCGTGCATCCAATATTTAGTAATGGAATGTGAAGCCATATCAGGTTCTTCCCTTGTTAAAACTTATTACAGTTACATAAAACGAGTTTGTGAAGTGACCCACGTGAATGTAAATGATAAAGATTCCAATGGAAAGACTTTCTTACACAAAGCTGTTGAGATGAACAGTGAAGTGCTTGTTGGAGATCTAATATTTTTGGGAGCAGATGTCAACGCAATGGACAGTGTGGGCAGAACACCTTTGGAATATTTAAAAGAGCCATCAGATATATCACTTGTGTTACTTCTGAATGGTGCTCATTATAAATGTTCTATTAAACATCTTATTCCAACAAAATATAATATCTACTCTACATTCTGGGATGTGGAGGATGGCTCAATGGGCACGTTGCAAACATTACTACACAAGGCTTATCTGTTGGATGAAGACCGCTTACCGCTCCCTATGACTGATAGTGAAGAAGAAAGTGATACTGGTGATGAGGATAGTGATAATACAAGTGATGATAGTAGTGGTCATACACCTAGTGCCCTGTCTGAGATATTGAATATATTTGATAATCTGACAAGACATAAACCACTGAACACATCTATACAAGATGATGCCGGAGACACTCTGTTAGACATTGCAGCACGCCGCGGTGTCACTCACAATGTGAAAGTTCTCTTAGAGAAAGGTGCCAAGTATAAAACTCTCAATAATAGAAGAGAAACACCTACAATGTGCTCTACACCAGACTCTAAGGAACATTGTGATAATGTAAAGAAATTCAGTAATATTTCTATATTCTTTGATATTGTTAAAAGGGAAAACCTTAGCGAACTTAAAGGAATGATAATCTCCTATATTAATGTAAGAGATGAAACAGGAAGAACAGCTTTACACTGGGCTGTGTTTAATAAGAACTATCAAATAGTGCGATATCTGCTGAGGAGAGGTGCCCGTACAGAACTCACTGATGATAATCTACAAACTCCTCTGCATTATGCTGCTCTAGAGGGAGATAGAGATATTATATGTGAGCTGCTCACACGCGGTGCAGTACTCAACTGTCGAGATAAAGATGGCAAGACACCAGCTGATGTGTGTGAAGAAGACAGTATCATTGGAGAGATAGAAGGTATATTCAGTAGTATACAAAGTTCTGATGCCTCTGAGACTATATCAACCCTCAGGAAGTTAGATGAGAATGTTGCACTGGCTGCAGTGGGAGCTTGTGATGACAGAGGGAACACTCTGCTGCACTATGCTGCTCATAGGGGAGATATTGATATGGTACACTTTGTATTGAGCAGAGGTGGGGTGTATAATAAAACTAATTCATTAGGATATACACCTGAGGATGTAACTGAGGATAGACATATTCTCAATTTATTTAGAATCATCAAAATATTATTTGAGACGTACAAGTTATTTAGGTATGAAAACAGTTTAATATGGCCCATAGCAGATGATATAATTATGGAATCCATAGCCAACTGCAAAGACAAGTGTGGTAATACATTAATATATTATTCTGTGAACAATGTATACATATACAAGTGTATAATAGAATATTCAAAGTATTTGCATCATGTTAATAATATGGGGAAGACATCACTTATGTCTGCTATCGAGAGAAGTGATGATATTATAATAAAGATGATCTGTGAAAAACATAGACAGAATATTATTGAACTACATAATAATAATCATTGTGGTACCAAAAGTAGTGATATTGAGACAGTAGGAAAGTGTGGAGTTAAAAGTCTTATAAATACAACAGATAAAGATGGAAGGACTCCATTACACTTGGCTACCATGGGAGGTCAAATGGAGACAGTTGAATACTTGATATTTAACGGGGCTGGAGATGTTATAAATACATCAGATAAAGATAGAAGGACTCCATTACACTTGGCTGCCATGAGAGATCATATGAAGATAGTAAAATACTTGATATTCAACGGAGCTGGAGAAGTTATAAATACAACAGATATAGATGGAAGGACTCCATTACACTTGGCTGCCCAGGAAGGTGAGATGGAGATAGTTGAATACTTGATATTAAACGGGGCTGGAGAAGTTATTAATACAACAGATAAAGATGGAAGGACTCCATTACACTTGGCTGCCATGAGAGGTCATATGGAGACAGTAAAATACTTTATATTCAACGGAGCTAGAAAAGTTATTAATACAACAGATAAAGATGGAAGGACTCCATTACACTTGGCTGCCATGAGAGGTCATATAGAGATAGTTGGGCACTTGATATTTAGCGGGGCTGGAGATGTTATAAATACAACAGATAAAGATGGAAGGACTCCATTACACTTGGCTGCCATGAGAGGTCATATGGAGATAGTAAAATACTTGATATTCAACGGAGCTGGAGAAGTTATAAATACATCAGATAAAGATAGAAGGACTCCATTACACTTGGCTGCCATGAGAGATCATATGGAGATAGTAAAATACTTGATATTCAACGGAGCTGGAGAAGTTATAAATACAACAGATATAGATGGAAGGACTCCATTACACTTGGCTGCCCAGGAAGGTGAGATGGAGATAGTTGAATACTTGATATTAAACGGGGCTGGAGAAGTTATTAATACAACAGATAAAGATGGAAGGACTCCATTACACTTGGCTGCCCAGGAAGGCCGTACGAAGATAGTTGAATACTTGATATGCAACGGGGCTGGAGAAGTTATAAATACAACAGATATAGATGGAAGGACTCCATTACACTTGGCTGCCCAGGAAGGTGAGATGGAGATAGTTGAATACTTGATATTAAACGGGGCTGGAGAAGTTATTAATACAACAGATAAAGATGGAAGGACTCCATTACACTTGGCTGCCCAGGAAGGCCGTACGAAGATAGTTGAATACTTGATATGCAACGGGGCTGGAGATGTTATAAATACAGCAGATAAAGATGGAAGAACTCCATTACACTTGGCTGCCATGAGAGGTCATTTAAAGACAGTTCAGCACTTGATATTTAGCGGGGCTGGAGATGTTATAAATACAACAGATAAAGATGGAAGGACTCCATTACACTTGGCTGCCATGAGAGGTCATATAGAGATAGTTGGGCACTTGATATTTAGCGGGGCTGGAGATGTAATAACTTGATATTTGGCGACCGGTGTGGCGCGGAGGCTAACGCACTTGCCTTTGAGTCACGAGGTCCCGGGTTCGATTCCCGGCCAGGGCAAAATGAAGAATGACCTTTTTCAGATTGCCCTGGGTCTGGGTGTTACATGTATTTGTGTTTAGTGCATTGTATATGTGTATCGCCGTGTTGGTACCCATAATACAAGATTCATATCTTAGTTTGGGACTAGCTCGGTCTGTGTGAATTGTCTATACGTGTTATGTGTTATGTTATGTGTTAATAAATACAACAGATAAAGATGGAAGGACTCCATTACACTTGGCTGCCCAGGAAGGTGAGATGGAGATAGTTGAATACTTGATATTAAACGGGGCTGGAGAAGTTATTAATACAACAGATAAAGATGGAAGGACTCCATTACACTTGGCTGCCCAGGAAGGCCGTACGAAGATAGTTGAATACTTGATATTAAACGGGGCTGGAAAAGTTATTAATACAACAGATAAAGATGGAAGGACTCCATTACACTTGGCTGCCATGAGAGGTCATATGGAGACAGTAAAATACTTTATATTCAACGGAGCTAGAAAAGTTATTAATACAACAGATAAAGATGGAAGGACTCCATTACACTTGGCTGCCATGAGAGGTCATATAGAGATAGTTGGGCACTTGATATTTAGCGGGGCTGGAGATGTTATAAATACAACAGATAAAGATGGAAGGACTCCATTACACTTGGCTGCCATGAGAGGTCATATGGAGATAGTAAAATACTTGATATTCAACGGAGCTGGAGAAGTTATAAATACAACAGATATAGATGGAAGGACTCCATTACACTTGGCTGCCCAGGAAGGTGAGATGGAGATAGTTGAATACTTGATATTAAACGGGGCTGGAGAAGTTATTAATACAACAGATAAAGATGGAAGGACTCCATTACACTTGGCTGCCCAGGAAGGCCGTACGAAGATAGTTGAATACTTGATATTAAACGGGGCTGGAGAAGTTATTAATACAACAGATAAAGATGGAAGGACTCCATTACACTTGGCTGCCCAGGAAGGCCGTACGAAGATAGTTGAATACTTGATATTAAACGGGGCTGGAGAAATTATTAATACAACAGATAAAGATGGAAGGACTCCATTACACTTGGCTGCCAAGAGAGGTGATATGGAGACGGTAAAATACTTGATATTCAACGAAGCTGGAGAAGTTATTAATACAACAGATAAAGATGGAAGGACTCCATTACACTTGGCTGCCATGATAGGTCATATGGAGATAATAAAATACTTGATATTCAACGGAGCTGGAGATGGTATGAACACAACAGATAAAGATGAAAGGACTCCATTACACTGGGCTGCCATGAGAGGTCGTATGGAGACAGTAAAATACTTGATATGCAACGGGGCTGGAGATGTTATAAATACAGCAGATAAAGATGGAAGAACTCCATTACACTTGGCTGCCATGAGAGGTCATTTAAAGACAGTTCAGCACTTGATATTTAGCGGGGCTGGAGATGTTATAAATACAACAGATAAAGATGGAAGGACTCCATTACACTTGGCTGCCATGAGAGGTCATATAGAGATAGTTGGGCACTTGATATTTAGCGGGGCTGGAGATGTTATAAATACAACAGATAAAGATGGAAGGACTCCATTACACTTGGCTGCCATGAGAGGTCATATGGAGATAGTAAAATACTTGATATTCAACGGAGCTGGAGAAGTTATAAATACAACAGATATAGATGGAAGGACTCCATTACACTTGGCTGCCCAGGAAGGTGAGATGGAGATAGTTGAATACTTGATATTAAACGGGGCTGGAGAAGTTATTAATACAACAGATAAAGATGGAAGGACTCCATTACACTTGGCTGCCCAGGAAGGCCGTACGAAGATAGTTGAATACTTGATATTAAACGGGGCTGGAGAAATTATTAATACAACAGATAAAGATGGAAGGACTCCATTACACTTGGCTGCCAAGAGAGGTGATATGGAGACAATAAAATACTTGATATTCAACGAAGCTGGAGAAGTTATTAATACAACAGATAAAGATGGAAGGACTCCATTACACTTGGCTGCCATGATAGGTCATATGGAGATAATAAAATACTTGATATTCAACGGAGCTGGAGATGGTATGAACACAACAGATAAAGATGAAAGGACTCCATTACACTGGGCTGCCATGAGAGGTCGTATGGAGACAGTAAAATACTTGATATGCAACGGGGCTGGAGATGTTATAAATACAGCAGATAAAGATGGAAGAACTCCATTACACTTGGCTGCCATGAGAGGTCGTATGGAGACAGTAAAATACTTGATATGCAACGGGGCTGGAGATGTTATAAATACAACAGATAAAGATGGAAGAACTCCATTACACTTGGCTGCCATGAGAGGTCATTTAAAGACAGTTCAGCACTTGATATTTAGCGGGGCTGGAGATGTTATAAATACAACAGATAAAGATGGAAGGACTCCATTACACTTGTCTGCCATGAGAGGTCATATAGAGATAGTTGGGCACTTGATATTTAGCGGGTCTGGAGATGTTATAAATACAACAGATAAAGATAGAAGGACTCCATTACACTTGGCTGCCATGAGAGGTCATATGGAGATAGTAAAATACTTGATATTCAACGGAGCTGGAGAAGTTATAAATACAACAGATATAGATGGAAGGACTCCATTACACTTGGCTGCCCAGGAAGGTGAGATGGAGATAGTTGAATACTTGATATTAAACGGGGCTGGAGAAGTTATTAATACAACAGATAAAGATGGAAGGACTCCATTACACTTGGCTGCCCAGGAAGGCCGTACGAAGATAGTTGAATACTTGATATTAAACGGGGCTGGAGAAATTATTAATACAACAGATAAAGATGGAAGGACTCCATTACACTTGGCTGCCAAGAGAGGTGATATGGAGACAGTAAAATACTTGATATTCAACGGAGCTGGAGAAGTTATAAATACAACAGATATAGATGGAAGGACTCCATTACACTTGGCTGCCCAGGAAGGTGAGATGGAGATAGTTGAATACTTGATATTAAACGGAGCTGGAGAAGTTATAAATACAACAGATATAGATGGAAGGACTCCATTACACTTGGCTGCCCAGGAAGGTGAGATGGAGATAGTTGAATACTTGATATTAAACGGGGCTGGAGAAGTTATTAATACAACAGATAAAGATGGAAGGACTCCATTACACTTGGCTGCCATGAGAGGTCATATGGAGACAGTAAAATACTTTATATTCAACGGAGCTAGAAAAGTTATTAATACAACAGATAAAGATGGAAGGACTCCATTACACTTGGCTGCCATGAGAGGTCATATAGAGATAGTTGGGCACTTGATATTTAGCGGGGCTGGAGATGTTATAAATACAACAGATAAAGATGGAAGGACTCCATTACACTTGGCTGCCATGAGAGGTCATATGGAGATAGTAAAATACTTGATATTCAACGGAGCTGGAGAAGTTATAAATACATCAGATAAAGATAGAAGGACTCCATTACACTTGGCTGCCATGAGAGATCATATGGAGATAGTAAAATACTTGATATTCAACGGAGCTGGAGATGTTATAAATACAACAGATATAGATGGAAGGACTCCATTACACTTGGCTGCCCAGGAAGGTGAGATGGAGATAGTTGAATACTTGATATTAAACGGGGCTGGAGAAGTTATTAATACAACAGATAAAGATGGAAGGACTCCATTACACTTGGCTGCCCAGGAAGGCCGTACGAAGATAGTTGAATACTTGATATGCAACGGGGCTGGAGATGTTATAAATACAGCAGATAAAGATGGAAGAACTCCATTACACTTGGCTGCCATGAGAGGTCATTTAAAGACAGTTCAGCACTTGATATTTAGCGGGGCTGGAGATGTTATAAATACAACAGATAAAGATGGAAGGACTCCATTACACTTGGCTGCCATGAGAGGTCATATAGAGATAGTTGGGCACTTGATATTTAGCGGGGCTGGAGATGTTATAAATACAACAGATAAAGATGGAAGGACTCCATTACACTTGGCTGCCATGAGAGGTCATATGGAGATAGTAAAATACTTGATATTCAACGGAGCTGGAAAAGTTATTAATACAACAGATAAAGATGGAAGGACTCCATTACACTTGGCTGCCCAGGAAGGTGAGATGGAGATAGTTGAATACTTGATATTAAACGGGGCTGGAGAAGTTATTAATACAACAGATAAAGATGGAAGGACTCCATTACACTTGGCTGCCCAGGAAGGCCGTACGAAGATAGTTGAATACTTGATATTAAACGGGGCTGGAAAAGTTATTAATACAACAGATAAAGATGGAAGGACTCCATTACACTTGGCTGCCATGAGAGGTCATATGGAGACAGTAAAATACTTTATATTCAACGGAGCTAGAAAAGTTATTAATACAACAGATAAAGATGGAAGGACTCCATTACACTTGGCTGCCCAGGAAGGCCGTACGAAGATAGTTGAATACTTGATATTAAACGGGGCTGGAAAAGTTATTAATACAACAGATAAAGATGGAAGGACTCCATTACACTTGGCTGCCATGAGAGGTCATATAGAGATAGTTGGGCACTTGATATTTAGCGGCGCTGGAGATGTTATAAATACAACAGATAAAGATGGAAGGACTCCATTACACTTGGCTGCCATGAGAGGTCATATGGAGATAGTAAAATACTTGATATTCAACGGAGCTGGAGAAGTTATAAATACAACAGATATAGATGGAAGGACTCCATTACACTTGGCTGCCCAGGAAGGTGAGATGGAGATAGTTGAATACTTGATATTAAACGGGGCTGGAGAAGTTATTAATACAACAGATAAAGATGGATGGACTCCATTACACTTGGCTGCCCAGGAAGGCCGTACGAAGATAGTTGAATACTTGATATTAAACGGGGCTGGAGAAATTATTAATACAACAGATAAAGATGGAAGGACTCCATTACACTTGGCTGCCAAGAGAGGTGATATGGAGACAGTAAAATACTTGATATTCAACGAAGCTGGAGAAGTTATTAATACAACAGATAAAGATGGAAGGACTCCATTACACTTGGCTGCCATGATAGGTCATATGGAGATAATAAAATACTTGATATTCAACGGAGCTGGAGATGGTATGAACACAACAGATAAAGATGAAAGGACTCCATTACACTGGGCTGCCATGAGAGGTCGTATGGAGACAGTAAAATACTTGATATGCAACGGGGCTGGAGATGTTATAAATACAGCAGATAAAGATGGAAGAACTCCATTACACTTGGCTGCCATGAGAGGTCATTTAAAGACAGTTCAGCACTTGATATTTAGCGGGGCTGGAGATGTTATAAATACAACAGATAAAGATGGAAGGACTCCATTACACTTGGCTGCCATGAGAGGTCATATAGAGATAGTTGGGCACTTGATATTTAGCGGGGCTGGAGATGTTATAAATACAACAGATAAAGATGGAAGGACTCCATTACACTTGGCTGCCATGAGAGGTCATATGGAGATAGTAAAATACTTGATATTCAACGGAGCTGGAGAAGTTATAAATACAACAGATATAGATGGAAGGACTCCATTACACTTGGCTGCCCAGGAAGGTGAGATGGAGATAGTTGAATACTTGATATTTAACGGGGCTGGAGAAGTTATTAATACAACAGATAAAGATGGAAGGACTCCATTACACTTGGCTGCCCAGGAAGGCCGTTCGAAGATAGTTGAATACTTGATATTAAACGGGGCTGGAGAAATTATTAATACAACAGATAAAGATGGAAGGACTCCATTACACTTGGCTGCCAAGAGAGGTGATATGGAGACAGTAAAATACTTGATATTCAACGAAGCTGGAGAAGTTATTAATACAACAGATAAAGATGGAAGGACTCCATTACACTTGGCTGCCATGATAGGTCATATGGAGATAATAAAATACTTGATATTCAACGGAGCTGGAGATGGTATGAACACAACAGATAAAGATGAAAGTACTCCATTACACTGGGCTGCCATGAGAGGTCGTATGGAGACAGTAAAATACTTGATATGCAACGGGGCTGGAGATGTTATAAATACAGCAGATAAAGATGGAAGAACTCCATTACACTTGGCTGCCATGAGAGGTCATTTAAAGACAGTTCAGCACTTGATATTTAGCGGGGCTGGAGATGTTATAAATACAACAGATAAAGATGGAAGGACTCCATTACACTTGGCTGCCATGAGAGGTCATATAGAGATAGTTGGGCACTTGATATTTAGCGGGGCTGGAGATGTTATAAATACAACAGATAAAGATGGAAGGACTCCATTACACTTGGCTGCCATGAGAGGTCATATGGAGATAGTAAAATACTTGATATTCAACGGAGCTGGAAAAGTTATTAATACAACAGATAAAGATGGAAGGACTCCATTACACTTGGCTGCCATGAGAGGTCATATGGAGACAGTAAAATACTTTATATTCAACGGAGCTAGAAAAGTTATTAATACAACAGATAAAGATGGAAGGACTCCATTACACTTGGCTGCCCAGGAAGGCCGTACGAAGATAGTTGAATACTTGATATTAAACGGGGCTGGAGAAGTTATTAATACAACAGATGAAGATGGAAGGACTACATTACACTTGGCTGCACAGGAAGGTGATTCCCCCATTGAGCATTAAGGGGCGCCATTCTACTCATAAACAAAATGACACATCCACAATACAGGATAAATTGCTGATGGTGTTTTTTTTTTAACAAAGATCAGTTCGGGTCAAATATTATTCTTCATAACTGAATGCGGCATCTAGTTTTAAAAAACTATACAGGATGGATAATTTCGAGTCGAATTTAGGTTTTTACGTGAGTGTAAAGAAAATAGTATAACACTTAACATTTCAGTTGAAAAGAGGTTAATTTGTCATTACATAGAAATGTAGCAAGTAAGTTGTTGATTTAGATAATATTTTAAATCTAGCAAATGTTTCGGTATTTATATTTATTTAACTTGTATTTACCTTTTATACTTATGTAGAGTTAATAACAATTTCTTCTACAAAATATTTTATATATCTGCCGTGTGTTAATCTTACTTTGTTGGCAGCACTTGTTAATTTCTATGACTTCATTATTATGTTTTTAGTAAAGTGTAGATAGTGGCATAACAGTATTGTATAACTTTTAACTTTGCATCTCTTACAAGTTTCTTTTAGTTCTTCTCTTAAGTAGTAATTGCACCTAGTGAAGAAAATATATATTTTGTTATAAGATAATATTTTTTAATTCACTGTGTCGGTGTTTAGGTAGTAGAATTCCATGTCGAAATAAATAAAACAAGCTTCTTATTCTACTAATGATTATTATATTAATAATTAGTAGAATAACTTACGTATGCAAGCGAGACATGGACGTGGTTGAAGAAGGACGAAAGTGGAATAAATGCAGTAGAGATGCGATCGTTGAGAAGAATGGTTGGTAAAACGCTGCGTGATAGAGTGAAGAATGAGGATATTAGAAGAATGAGCGGATGCAAGAAGAGTGTTGTGGACAGAATGCGCGTGAATAAACTACGGTGGTTTGGGCATGTTGAACGAATGAACGAGGTAAGAATGACAAAGAGGATATATTTATCTGAAAGAAAGGGTGTGAGGAAACGCGGGCGTCCGAGAACCACGTGGCTTGATCACGTGGATCAAATTCTCAAGGACGGCCGCGTGTTGAGTAAGAGGAACCGACGTGCGTGTATGAGGAACTGTATGAATGTGGAGGAAGCGAAGGAAGTGTGTAAAGATAGATCTGTTTGGCGTTCCGTTCTCTCTGCCTACCCCACTTGGGACATGGCGTGAGGGTATAGTATAGTATAGTATAGTATAGTATAGTATAGTTATATTTATTTCGATTTTCAATTTCCCTACTGCCTATTTTTTTCACATAATACTATGTAATATTCTAAAAAAATTACTATAAAAGATATAAGTAAAATCTTTATTTAGGTTAATATAATCATTAGTAATATAATATTAATTAACACTTTTTTATTTAAAGTTCATTTGAAGTTCAATAAATAATGTATTTTGTATAATTAATCGTTAATCCATATTATTGTTAAATTTTTACTCACTGTGTCGGTGTTTAGGTAGTAGAATTCCATATCGAAAAAATAAAACAGGTGTTTTATTCTACTAAAGATTTATTTTGCGAGAGAGACGTCTTTCGTCTTATGAGGACATTGTCAATCTTGACAATGTCCTCATTAGATTGACAATGACAATGTCCTCATAAGACGAAAGACGTCTCTCTCGCAAAATAAATCTTTAGTAGAATAAAACACCTGTTTTATTTATTCGATTTTAAATTTTTACAATTAAATTACTGGAAAGGAAGTTATTAAAGCGACTGCATTACCTTCAAATTAAACACATGCGTAAAATCTCGGTATGAGGTTGCATTAGTATTAGCATTGTGCCTGAAATATCTGTGTTCAGAAACTTTCTTACAATATTACAAGTATTTATTATAATAGGTTTTTGTATTTTAATATGTAAATTTATCGGTGAATCTATTTTTTTGAAAATTAGTTATCAAAGATTTGGTAGTTACCCCTGTAGCCGACATAACAAATGGTATTATGTTAACGGACGGACCTAGAATGCCGAATATTTTCTATTTCTCCTGCTAGTTCCGTATATTATTTACGTATTTTTTCTGCGATGGTTGTTTGTATATAATGCATATTTGGGACAGCGATGTCTATTAGGTACGTTATTTTATTACGTTTATCATGTAATACTAAATCGGGTCTATTATGATGTATTTGTCTATCTGTTATTGTTGTTTTATCATAATATTCAAATTCAAATATTTTTATTGAGATAACAATAAACACATTAAATATAATTATATATACAATTATACAATTCTTTATAATATCTGTTGTCACCCTCAAAATTGAGCAGAGCTCTGCTTTGAGGGGTTGATCCTACCTATGATAATAGATCCTATAATTTTGATTTTCTAAAACCGGTTCCGGGTTGTATTTATAATAAGGTGTTATATTTTGGGAGAGTTAATAAGATTATGTTTAATTGCTTAATTTTGATGTATTATTTTTGCGACATGATTATTAGGGTGGAACACTTTTGTATGAAAAATTATTTTTTTCGGATATCGAATTGGAATACCAGGCAAAAGTTGCCTTATATAATTGTAAATAACACCCACTAATTTGGAAGTTCTAGCTCAACAGCAAGAGGTCCCGCCATAGACCTCAAATTTCAATTTTTAAGTTTTTACAGACGCTTTGTTTAGTACACCCTTTTAACAAAATATTAACTAAATATAATATGATAAGCATTTATATGATACGATAAAAAAGTATATTTTAGTTAATAGAATCATTAATTTTAAAAATATACACAGTTTCAGAAAGTTGTGTCGGTATGAATAACGTAATTTTTCATAACAAAAATCCTTTTTCGTTTCAAACTTTGGCATGAGCTTTCGAGATGCTAATTAAGATTTTACAAAACCTTATCTTCTTGTCTTATCGCATACACGTAGAGCTGCTTCTATCACATCTTTTATTGATCTTTCCACAGCCTGGGTGTGGTAAGGCAGTCTCATTAACTCCAAAACCGAATCTCCTCCATTTTCAATAAGATGTTGTAACTGCTTATCGGAAATATTCATCAGTATTGAGGTTTCATATTTATTTTGTTGCCAGTGTATCAAGTATATGTAAGAACTTGCATTTAAGTCCACTTTTGGCACCTCAAACATGCGAAAAACAGAATTTTTATTCACTTGACGAGCTTTTAAAATGCGTCTGGCAGCTAGTTCTCTAATGTGCTTACGCGTATATGTTATCGTACTCAACAACAAGTTTTCTGGATGAACAAAGTAACTGTTCCGAAATAAAACAGGGTTCACAATCGCTAACAATTCGTTCGACAAATAACTAGTGCTGTTAATGAGCTTCCATAAATGTTTTGAACCATCTTTAATGCTATACCAATTTGACCTGCAAATGATTTAGATCCTGCTATAGGGCTATCCAAATAGGAAAACAAAGCGTCAATAGCAACTCATTGGCGTATAAGAGACAAATTATCCAATGCAAAGGTCGACATAGTCTATTTTCCAAAAAACCAATCACGCCTCCCAGATTCCATGTATTTGTGGTTGTTCCATCATCTAACAGTCATTATACTCTCTGGTGATATATTTTCAGTCGTCAAAAAGCCGTGGATAGCTCTTTCAATATTTCATACACTGCCCGATGTTGGAAACATATACCCAACATAAACAGAACCTGGTTTTTTAATAATCGAAACATGTTCCTCTTGTACAATCACTTTAAATCTCTTCGATCTTTTTAAAACAGTTTAAGCCGTCTGATTTTTCCTTCCATCAAAATATAAAGCAGGAATTTCTGTTACTCTTTCTTCTGTTCAAATTTGCTTTGAGTTTCATCCTGCCCACAACGTCAGTCGACTGGGCCTCAGAGTCGGCATCAGAAGCAGAATATAGAACATTTATGATACGATAGCCACCGCGGCTTGGTCTGATACTCCGTATCTATCGCATACAATTGTAAAACTTTGAAGGCTGGCATCCGTGAGCTTTATAGGCTTTTGATCCACTTTGTTCGTGGTGTCAAGACCATCTGCGGCCGACGAACAAGAATGAAGGTCAACATTAGAACTTACTTCAGATCTATTTAGCCTATATCAAGTAAAGGAAATTTCTTAAATTCTTGTACTTGATTTATGCTTGACTTCTTGTTTAAGAGCACGTTATCATCTTTTCTGTAATTTTTTACTCTAGATAAGATCCGTTCTTCCTAAAACCATTAGTCTGTTAGTACGTTGGTCTTTTAGAAATATTTGTTCCTCTTTTGGCACTTTATTTTCTCTCAAACAAGTACAGTTTACAAATTCTTTACATTTACATGCAGCTATATCAAAAAGCTTTCCATTTTTTTACACTGAATTCTTCTACCTTTCTTTCCTTTAGTTTCTTCAAAGACTTTTTCAAATTTCAAACAAAATCAAATCAAAACATTTTGAGTGATATTTTTTGAGTAACTGTAAAACTCGTTTGTGTGTAACAATTGAAATAGAAGATTTTATTCATACCTAATTCTTCAATTTTTGTTTCAACTGTTTCGGCACTTTTCCAAAAATGTAGGTTCTTTTGTTGTGTTGTTCTTTATTTTTAAGTCTTGTCGAACTCATTCAAAGAATTTTATCACATTCTCATACGTAAGTAGGATATTCTCCTTGAACTCTGCACTTTCACCAAATATCGGACATTTAAACTTTTGTCTTGTAGAAGTCATATTTATACACTTAAAAAACGTAGGTACATCAACTAGTACCTACTGGTGAAAATAATTGACAGGCTATCTTCCACTTTGAGACAATATTATCGACACTAGTTAAAACAAAACACTGCAAATTCGTAGATCGAAGCGTGCTGCCCCCCGCTTTGTCCCGCACTTTGCTCAACTGTCCCAGTACCAAAGTATATTAAAATGATGAAATATTTGATTGCAACTGCTGGTTAATTATATTTCAATATGTTTTTGAATAAAATAAACCTATTTTAATAAGTTCTGTATTGTTTTGTAGGCCGCGCAAATAGCCCCTAAATTGTCCTTTTTGTAAATGTTCGATGTCTTGTCGGGGGCTCTTACCGTTGTCTGATATTATTTATATTTTTAATGCAGGCAATTGATGGCAAAAGGCAACTAAATGCAACTATTCGAAATCAAAATTCGAGAAAAAAAAATTCGTTCTACCCTAATGATTATGTCTATTGGTATACTCAGTTTGACCGAAAGTAGAACAACCCGAAACTATGTGTTGTATTGTATCTGATTTGGCCAGACATTTCCTACATGAATCATCAATTATCTATATTTTGATTTTTTATGATATATTTTTAAGAGATTTATATCAATTTAATGATTAAATTCTGTAATATTGTTTGTGTATTTTGTTCATAATGTGTTTTTTACGCATCCCCATTGATGTTTTAAGGTTCATCCATGTAGTATATATTTTTCAATAATTTTTATTATGATTTTCATCATTTTCATTGCAATATCACCCATTATTATTTTATTGCTCATTTGATATATTTAATTTGCATACTTCTAAAGTCTTGTTTGTTGGATAATTGTATTTTATAGTTTTTAGTTACAATATTATTTCATTCATATATTGTGATTTTTAAATATTTTTCTTATGCATCATTTTATGTAGGTACCTATCCTATACGTTATGTTTGAGTACCTATTATACTTTTATTGTGTTTTATTTTATTTTGCATGTTTGTAAAGGCGAAAGCCGTTTATATTGTTAATAAATAAATATTTTATTTTTATTCAAATAAATTGTTTACAATAATATAGAGAATTATTAGTCTTTATTCTATTTCATCAAAATACCAGATTGATGCTTCGAAAATGATCCATATAAACCGTAAAATTTCAAAACAATCTTAGGGGCTCCGAGAAGGGGAGCAGACTTTGTGCCATGTCCCCGGGCGCAGATGACCATAGCTACGCCACTGCATTGCTATGTATTTTGATTACCTGTAATTATATTTAATGTACAATAAATTTGTTATACAATATACTTTATTTTTTGTAAATATTTAGGTATTTTTATTTTCCTATAAATTTAATCTACACAAGCGCACATCCTTGCCTATATTTATATATATGAGTTACAATCCATTGGATTGCTCTGCAACGAGTTCAGTTTTTCTTCTCCATTCCTCCCTATTCTCAGTCAGTCTCTTTAGTTCTACGTATGTGCCACAGTTCATGTCCCTCTTCAGCTGGTCTATATAGGCGTCTCTTGTTCGGCCTCCACCATTGCTACCTAAATTCAGAATATTAACATTGTTTTATACTCGATGAGTTTTGCTTATTTATAGTTTTGCCCTTTTATCATAAAGAAGTTTTATTTGGCTGCTACGTTAATGAGAATTTCATTAATAGGCATAACTATAATGTTAGCTGTTACAAGAAGTGTCTGTTTAACATTTCATAATTAACATATTGTTATTTGACAGTATAGAGCAATGATTCTAAACCTTTCTTGCCTTCGGACCACATACATATATTTGTAAAGCTACGCGGGCTGCAACACTTTACTGGTATGACAAAAAAAAATCATGATATCCCCTCCCCTCCCATCAAAGAGCTTTAATGCTGTCTCAACAGTCTATATGATTATTTTTGCTGTTCATATGTTTTCATTTATGTGACAAAGGTCTTCCTGCTGTGTGTGTGTTTTAATTTTTAATTTAATCAAGTTTAATCAAAGTAAGTATTGTCATTGATGACGAGTTGAAGTTTGAGGAGTGCTTGTAAGAGTATGTTTGTTGTTTGTAGAGTAAATGAATTTTAATGTGTGTGCAAAGTGTGTTTGTGTATTTACTTGTGGAACATACCTAATAATGAATGCTGTGAGAAATGAAAAATATCTGTACGTGTATAAAAATCTCTTGATATATTTGTTTTTATGTATGAAAAGCTTATTAATTAAATGCTGTAAATGAATAAATAAATAAATATTTATCAGGGAACAAAGTGTTTTAATAAATTACCAAAAGAACTTAAAATATCAATAAGGTATTTAAAAATAGAACTTGAAATATCAATAAGGGATTTAAAAATAGAACTTGAAATATCAATAAGGTATTTAAAAATAGAACTTGAAATATCAATAAGGTATTTAAAAATAGAACTTGAAATATCAATAAGGTATTTAAATATAGAACTTGAAATATCAATAAGGTATTTAAAAATAGAACTTGAAATATCAATAAGGTATTTAAAAATAGAACTTGAAATATCAATAAGGTATTTAAAAATAGAACTTGAAATATCAATAAGGTATTTAAAAATAGAACTTGAAATATCAATAAGGTATTTAAAAATAGAACTTGAAATATCAATAAGGTATTTAAAAATAGAACTTGAAATATCAATAAGGTATTTAAAAATAGACTGAGTTTATAAAGAAATTAATTGAATTATAAAGATATGGTCATTTTATGAAATGGTCAAGCCACCTAGTTCTTGGACGTCCGCATTGTCTCACATGCTTTATAATAAGTATGTATTAATTTATTGTATGTAGTATCCTCCTGTACTTGTAGTGCAATGTGTAACATAGCATAGGGATATTATTTGTTGCCAATATGAAACAAATTGTAAGTACATTTAATATTTTATTATTTTAGTATTATTTTAATATGACTTCACAAGTTAAAATGCTCCATCTATGCTCAAATGTTGGAAAGAGTTTCTAAAATAATATTAAATTTTTCCCTCTATGCATTCGAGCTTGTATAAAGATGGATGCTTCCGATAATAATAATAATAATAATAAACACTTTATTGTCAAATATACAAATATTTTACAAAAGGCGTACATATTGCCTTGAGGCAATGTCTTCCAGTAAACCTACTACAATGTTTGAGAACTGTTTTACTATAAAGTGAGTTTAGATCAAAAGATAAACAGAAAATGAATTATGTAATATGAAACAAGAATACCTATATACCTAAATATAAAGAAAAAAAAAAAAAGATAAAAATGTAAGCATTCACAACCATAAACCTATATTATATTATGTATCTAAGTGAGAACTATCTACTATTGATGAGATGGTGGGTTGTTTATGAGGGATTTTACTTTATGTTTGAATGAGCCTATATAGTTGAAGAGGACCGAATATCATTGGGGAGGTTGTTCCAGATTCTGGTAGCATGTACGGTAAAAAAGATGAATAAAAAGATGTACTATGAGGTGGGAATTCTAAACGACGATTGTTTTGGGACCTTAACGATAGTCCATGGGAAGAAAGGGGAACAAACCGTTCGAAGAGGTATTGAGGAGCTTCATGCTTAAGGATGTTATAAAGAAAGAAAAGTATATGTAAATTACGGGATTTCTTGTATGATGGCCATTTGAGTTCAGCACGGAATTGAGAATGTTGTTCTCATTGAACTGCAACAGATGTCTTTCCAGTTTGAATGCACAAAAATTGTATGCAATCGTATAAAACTTGATTTCAAGAATGGAAAAATATTGAGTTGTAACATATATACAACTTTCAAATATTTCAAGTCATGTGATAAACATGACACAGGAATTGGGAATGTTACCTAGGTTTAAAGAGTACTCTTAACCAAGCCTAAAGTCGATTCATAAACGTCGAAACTCTGTGCCATGCACTCCTTAAGGAAGTTCACATATTATGTATGTGTATCATACACAACATACCTACCTAGTTAACAATACCCATACAAATAGGTTGACTATCAGTGAGTGTGATCAACTGGAATGATTAATCTAGGGTGGTTCAAAATATGAACATGATGTTTTACAAAATGAACGACTACTGAATAAATAGAACTTACCGTCACCTATTCTGAATTGTATGTCTAATATTGTTTTGTCACGTAGATTCTATATTATAATAATCTATCTATAGCAGCAGCATTGCATTCCATCACAAATTTGAGCTTTTTTATATTTATAAAAAAATAATAACGATTTAACATATTTTTTGTACTTGATCAGCCCATATTTGAGTTCATTTTTATTATTGCCAGTACAGCACAAACACAGAAGGAAAAATAAAAACAAAAACTAAACATATATATCATTTCTGTCTAAGATGGCTCTTAAAAATGCTCCTCGATATACAGAATAATATGTCCACGGACCTCACCTTCTCCAAATTGGTATATGTATGTAGTAGTGATGTAACGAATGTCTGATTTTGGATATTCGCGAATGCGAATGCGAATGCGAATATTTCATGCCGACATTCGCGAATGCGAATGCGAATGCGAATATTGACTTGAAAATGGTATAGGAATTTGAAATATTCCAAAACTCCTCGGTTTTCTTAAAGAATATTTTCTTGCAGTACTTTTTTCCACAATGTACCGGGTAAGTATCCGGTACTTTCACCGAATTACTGATTTGTTTCTTCATTTACATGGTACACAACAGATGAAAGACATATAAATATAAACATGTAAGCGACAAAAACATTTCAATAGTCTTACATCGAAACAGTGCATACTTCAGCAATAACACACAAAACAATTATAGAAAATCTTACACATAATATAGGTATTAATTCACAAAACATCCAATCACCCATTCCTATTACAAATCGCTGCTCACCCAATTTCGCACACATACCTAATACATTCATTCGCACAAACACATTCACACTTCACTAATGTATGCAATAACAATACAAAAAAACTCTTAAAAAAGAAAAATCAAAAATTTAAAAAACAGTCTAAAAATTAATACTATCCCAAACACTTCACATTTTATCAAACATATACATTTTTTTTATATTTATTTCATCTTATTCTACCCTCAACTCTCCTTTCTCACAAACCTGACGTAATTGGCACTTTAAAATTCTATAAACAGGGTTTCTTGAGTCTGCAATCGTTTTTGTTTTTTTTTAATGTAGAACGGAAAACAAGATCTTGTTAAAGGAAGCATTCTAAAGTTAATCCTATCTAAAATATTAGGCACATCGTATTCGGACAAGCATATTTTTCTCAGGTTGCATGCATCCAGCAAAACTCTTCACAATTCCAATTTAGGCAAATCTTTAATAAATACAGGAAAATGCAATCTCTTCCTAACCAAACGAATGAATTTAGACTGAGTTCTCTCAACTTGATCGACATATTTTTTAAAATGTGGATTCCATACAGAGGAACAGTCCTCCAGCTTGGAGCGAAACAACGATAAGTACAAGTACAAATACGATTCATATAACCTAAATGACTTTGTAGATCTCAGAATAAATCCCAATATTTTATTGCTCTCTTCGATAATTTTGTTCACGTGATCATCAAAGTGAAGCTCAGAGTCAAACACCACACCTAAATCTCTAATCTTATTTACTTCTTTTAAATCATGATTATGGATATTGTAAATTTATCGAATTTTGTTTCTATTTTTGGTAAAAGAGATCAGATTACACTTCTCCAGATTCAAGTGCAAGTTATTTCTTTTACAGTACTCGTGTAGTCTTTCCAAGTCCTCGTTAAGCATTTCATAGTCAAACAATAATTGAATTTGACAGTATATTTTTAAATCGTCCGCAAATAATAGAAGCTCTGAGTGGTCAAAGCACTTTTTTATGTTGTTTATGAATATCGTGAAAAGTAAAGGACCCAAAGAAGACACCTGAGGGACACCAGATGTAACACTGACACTGCCAGATGAGTAACCGTTAAGTTTAACTGTCATCAATCTATCAGAAATATATGATTCAATCCACCTTAGTTGAAAAAAGTCGATGTTCTACTTTATCAAATGCCTTTTGAAAGCCGATATAAATGGCATCCAACTGTATACGATTGTCCATAGCTGAGAAAAAAAATCAGATTTGTTACTGTCGATCTTCCACTCATGAATCCATGCTGCTCTACAAGAAGATACGGCTTCAGGAAAAAAGTAATTTGTTCACGAACCATACCCTCAAATATTTTTGAAATAGGTGATAGAATTAAAATTGGTCTGTAGTTACGAACGTCCGATTTGCTGCCAGATTTATGCAAAGGAATAATACTAGCCATCTTCCATTTGCATGGAAAGCATCCTTCTTGTAAACTCCTAATTTATTTATCGTGTCGAAACCCAGAGAAAAAACCCATCAAACTGATTTCCAGTACTGCGCAAAACGCGCAGCAGGTGGAGATGCGTCAAAAATATCCTCCATAGTGCAAGTGACAGGGCACAATGGACACTCCAACAAGTGTGGCATAGTCTGTGCTGCACCACAGTCACACGCTCCGGATTCGTCCTGTAGGAAGCCCAATCGTTCTCTATTGTCGCGGCAGTTTCCTACACCAGATCTCAGTCGATTTAGGGTTTTCCATGTCCCATAGTCTAGATTGCCTCCTGCAGAAAGGTGTTCTAATAAATGTCAGATACAATGGTTTGGTTAAATGACTTACGCATCTCTTTAATATATTGGTGCTAGACCATCAGGGCCAACTCCTTTTGTCTCATCTATACCTAATAAACGTTTATGAATATCAGATTTCAAGATATTAACCATGGATAAACATGAGTTAGTTAAAATATTTTCCAATTCTTTAGTATTAGAATCATGCAAATTATTCAGTGAAAATACAGAACCAAAAAACGTCGAAAACAAGTTTGCAATTCCCTCTGGATCGCTCGAAGTCTGGTCACCGTCACCCATTACCCTTGGATAGCCTCTAGATTCTTTAAGGGAATTCACGAATGAAAAGAAAGACTTGACATTGCCCTTAAGTGACTTCTCAGTGTTATTAATAAAAGACCTATAATCGTGATTCTGCGACAACTTCAACTGAGCTCTTAGTTGAAAAAATAAATTGTAGTCAGAATCATTACGGTTCATCTTCAACTTACGCCAAGCTTCTCTTAAACAATACTTCTCTTAAACAATAACAGAATTCTATTAGAGAACCATTTGGGAAAATTATTAGGTGACACCCTCTTCATTCTCCCAATTCATCTAGCATTTATTGACTATAAGAAAGCCTTCGATTCTGTTGAATCATGGGCAATAATACAAGCCCTCAACGATGCGAGAATTGACTCCAGATATACGAGAATGATAAAATTCATATATGACCACGCCACCATGGATGTTAAGATAAACGAAGGTACAAAAACAAATAAGATAAACATCAACAGAGGAGTCCGACAAGGTGATACAATTTCTCCCAAATTATTTACGTTGGCAATGGAGAATATCTTTAGGATGATGAATTGGGAAAACAAGGGAGTCAGAATTGATGGAACATACTTGAACCACCTACGTTTTGCTGATGATATTGTACTGGTGAGTGAGAATATTGACGAGCTGAAAAATATGATAAAAGAGCTGCATGAAACCTCTCTAAAAATTGGTCTAGAGATGAACATAGGTAAGACAAAAATCCTGAGTCCAACAAATGAGAGCCTAACAATTGACAACAAATACATAGAGGCAGTAAATGAATACATATACCTTGGACATAAGATCAAAATTGGAAAGGAAAACCAAACTGCAGAGATACCCAGAAGAATAGGCCTGGGCTGGGCAGCATTTGGAAAATTGAAAAATATACTCACCAGTAAAGATATCCCAATAACCCTAAAGAAGAAAGTCTACGAAACATGTATCCTCCCAGTGACAACATATGGACTAGAAACCATATCGCTAACTGCAGCAAGTGTCCACAAGCTAAAATGATCACAAAGATCTATGGAAAGACGAATGTTAGGGGTGAGTCTGAGAGATAAAATTAGAAACGAAGACATCAGACACCTAACAAAAGTCACAGATATTATGGATCGTGTTGCAAAGCTTAAGTGGCAATGGGCGGGTCATGTTGTGAGACGAAACGACGGTAGATGGACTCCTAGAATCCTCAAATGGCGACCATGGAGTAGCAAAAGAAGCATCGGCAGACCACAAAAGAGATGGACTGACGACATTACTCCAATCGCGGGAAGGAAATGGATACAGAGGGCACAGGACCGCAACGATTGGAAGAGTTTGGAAGAGGCCTTTATCCAGCAGTGGAGAGATGGTTGACTAAGAAGAAGAAGAAGAAGACCCTCTTCATATGTAGGTGCATGCTTCTCAATTATTGGCAAAACATAACCATAAAAAGATTCAATCATCTTATTCACCGGTCCGTTTCCCAAAACACTGACCCAATCAACACTTTGTAGTTCAAAATTTATTTCCGAAAAGTTTGACTTAAAGTATATTAATTTCTGGATCATATTTTGAGACAAATCCTCAGCAATTTCAAACTCATAATCTATCAACAGTGAAGGATAGTGTGAATCCTTACCAACCAGTGGAGAGTCACATCTGGTAACAGAACACGGAATAGTTGAAAGAACTAAATCCAAGATAACTTGATTGCTGTTATAAACTCCATTAGACTGAAACATATTGAGAAAAGATATAGATTCTATCAAATACTGCGCAACAGGACACGAATAAGAATACGGAACAAAGATTGAATCAACATCGGGGTCTTTTTTCCATTGGATTGTTGGGATATTGGAATCTCCAATAAGACAAATATCCGTTTTGCCGTAATAGCTGATTAAACGTTCAGATATACTTTAAAAAAAGATGGTTTAAGTATCTAAGGATGTGGAAGGCGGTATATACATATACTACACCCAGTAGCGGTGAGCATTTTTTCATGCGTTACCGATGAAAAACGAATACTGGTAAAAAAAACTTTCACCAGTATCATCCCAAACAAGGGTGGATGAATATCCTAGTGTCCGATCCACAGCAATTAAGACCCCACCTCCATCCCTTTTACCACTCAACATGAAATCCCTATCCTTGCGGTAAACTGTATATTCGTTTTGAAAAAGTTCGCTGTCAAATATGCCACAATTTAGCCAAGCTTCCGTCAGAACAATTTTTTTTTTTTTTTTTTTTTCTTTAAAAAGGTCAAGGGACCTTACATCCCTTGTGTCACTGCGACCATAACAGATCTATTGTGACATCCTTCTGTGTCATATCTCCCTCTCAAGACCTAGGTGCGTCATGTAGCTCACTATTTGTCTTGGTGTGAGAAGTCTCACTTTCTCAGAGTCCAGCAGTGGACCTCCGAGGATGTGACTTCGGTTGCGAGCGAGTGCGTCACAGTTACAGAGGATGTGGATGGGCGTTTCATTTTCCTCTGAACAGAATCTGCAGGTTGGGGTATCTGACAATCCAATTTTTGTCATATGCTTCCTTAGTCTGCAGTGTCCTGTCAAGGTCCGGGTTAGAATCCTTATTTGATTTTTATTAAGTTTTAAAACTTCTGTGGTGAATTTCCGCGAGTACCCTGTCATCAGTTCCTTCGCGTGCTTCAACCCTATGCTGTTGGACCAAATTTCATGGCTTTGATCCATGGCCCAGTTTTTTAGACTAAGCCTGATAGTGCTAGACGGTAATCCGCATATAGGCTCAGGACCTATTGGTAGACTCTCAGCTCCAGTTCTAGCAAGTTCATCGGCAGCTTCGTTGCCTATGACTCCACAATGCCCCGGTACCCAAACCAGCCTTACGGCGTTATTCCCGCCCAGGCGATTTAGAACCTGTATGCATTCAAAGGTTAGTTTAGATCTCACCTCTACGGAACCTAGGGCTTTAAGCGCCGCCTGGCTATCCGAAAGGATATAGATCTTTTTGTTGTGGTATGATCGGTGAAGGTTCATATGAGCACACTCCAAAATGGCGCTCATTTCTGCCTGGAAGACAGTGGCGTATTCTCCTAAGCAAACTGATTTGCTCAATTTAGGTTGGGCGCCAAAGATTCCAGACCCTGCCCGACCGTCTTTTTTGGATCCATCTGTATACCATATGATGTCGCCATCTCGAAAGGAGTAGGGATCATTTTCTCGCCAGGTTTCTCTTTCAAGTATTTCTACTGTGTAATGTTTAACAAAGCTGTAAGCCACATTCATGGTATCTGAAGGCATATCCACGATGGGAGCTTTGTTGAGGTCTGAATATAATCCTCTCATTATGCTGGAGCGCCAATTGTTCTTGCCTCCCTTTGCCGCCCGTAGCAATGCCATGCGAACTTCTTTTTGCACATGCACGTGCAATGGGCTCAGACACAACATCGCCTCTAAGGCAGTTGTGGGTGTTGAGGACATAGCGCCCGTTATGAGAAGACATGCAAGTCTCTGAATCTTATTCAGGACATTTATGCATGTCTTCTGCTGGGTTTTCTTGTGCCATACCACACAGCCGTAGGTGACCATTGGTCTAACCATAGCTGTGTAGAGCCAGAGGGCTTACCTCGGTTGAAGGCCCCATTTCAACCCAGCTATTCTAAAGCTCGTACCTAGAGCTATACTAGTCAGAACAATTATATCATAACTATTTGCAAATAAGTTTGCTCTAAACTCCTCGCTCTTAGTCTTCAAGCCCCGAAAATTCTGAGAGAATACTTTAGTGTGGTTCACCTTGTAGTATGATATAAATATTCCTTAAATAGAATATAAAATTATTGTAGGGCCCTATACTCATAGCAGTTGTAATACTTAAAACAAACATATAAATTAAATCTCCACAAATGCATATTTCTCCTAATAATAATAACATCATCAAGCAAACGAACACAGGAAACAATACAACAAATGTGGCCAACACGGAACAGACCAGATACTTTATTACTAAAATAATATTCGCAAAACATTCGCATATTTTTTTGCGAATGCGAATGCGAATACTTTGAAATATGCGAATATTCGCGAATGCGAATGCGAATGCGAATATTCGTTACATCACTAGTATGTAGTAAGGCATTGGTGTAACGGCGAGTTCTGAGCAGCATTAGTACTTTTTTTTACTTAAAAAGCTTACTAAAAAAAAGCAACTAAGTTCTAGAATAATATTTATTAATGAGTGTTGATTGAAACCCAAACTATTATCATAATGGATAATAAAATTAATTTCAAAGGAGTATTAACTAGAGTAAATTATTAAACTCGATGGTTTTAGTGAGTAAGTACAAACGTTACAAACATACATCGATATTTTATCATTTATTCTACCTATTTATTTATAGTATTTATATCATCGTGACATCTCCAACAAGTGTGGTATTCAGTTAACTAACTGTATGGGATGAACGTGTGGCTCATCATCTTTGCACTATGAAAAAAAATACTAAAACCACATATTATATTAATAATACAAGCTTTTAGTAGCTTAGTGTGGAAGGTGTATAAGGTTGTATATGTGTTTATAACAAACAAAACCCAGATATATCTTTAAAAAAATACACATAATAAACATGAAAGACGTCCTCTTCGTGTCAAGAAGAAATCAAGACATTCAAAATGGGTACAAACGTAATCGATAAAATTGAAATATAAAATGTTTTATTTTTTCGAACACTTCCATTTTACAGGACACTCAAAAATAAACGGAAAAGACAAGGGAGACCAATTAATCTACTGTTAAATAAAAAAAAATAAGATACCTACTCAAAATGGATGACATTCCCCATAGCTGGATTTGAGTTGTTGAATGTCTTAAAAGTAATGTTTTACGAATATCTACTTTTTACAGGGCGCTGAAAAACTTACTGAAAAGAGCGGGATACCTGTTTATTTTGTTTTTATTTATTTATTTTTACAATATTAAAGAATCAAACAGTCATAACATAACATGTTAACAATTAATACACTCAACATGTGGACCAGCAAAGATTCCACTCTTACCAGAAATGTCTTAGTTTTGAGAAAAAAAAGAAAATTTAAAAATTTAGAAAAAGTTAAAACAAAAGTTAAAAATAAAAAATGCCAAAATACTAGAAATCAAAATCAAAACCACCAATCCAGTATGAGTTTCAGAGCCCAGTTAAACACACAACCAATATCCAATGTCCCAAGGATACTAGGGTCGAGTGGGCCATGCATTCAAGTACATACACCTATCTATCCCTTGCTCAAATGGAAGTGATCCTATATTGTCATCCTATTCTATCCTTCCGGGTGCTATAGGGAACACTCATCATTCGAGATTGGTGAATGAATCATGGGTATAATGCACTTAAACCAGCCTAAATTCATACGTAAGCGTTGAAACACCTCTTCTATTTCCTACTAAAACGACTTTTCACAATCTCTTGATTGTTCAGACAAGGTATTTTTGAAGAAACTTTTACGATTTATCGAACTTGAATGATAGGAAGGGATGTTGAATAGAAGGATGTCGAAAAAAAGACTTACCAAATGTTTCTTCCTCCGATAATTTCGACCAGTCCACAGGTTTTTCTTTGCTAGTTTTTAACAATGTTTGAAATTCAATCCCTCACACAACAAAGCTCTTAATAATTCACCGTTACCACCGATATTTTTGTAATTATTGTTAATAATGTCCGATTAGTTGAAAAACGTCCGACCACTGAATTGACGTTTGTCTTTTTTCAATCAAGGCGGGAAGAGAAGGAGTGTGGGTGGGGAGGGGAAAAACGGGAAAAGGAATGGACGAATAGTGTTGCCATAAGCGATATTTTTTCTCTTCGAAAGAAACAGGCGCGTGCCGCGTACCGCAACATCCATTTTCTTCTTTTTTGATATGAAAATATCGAACAGTCGATGCTTGATGTTTTTACATATACATACGTAAATTTGGCATCCCTTTTGTGGTTAAATTGGAGAGCTCTGACGGTGTATTGTAATGATAATAGTTGATGAGGAATAATAATAATCGAGGGTTGTATCCGCTTACACAAAGGAGAAGATTAACACAGATATCTACCAAGTCTTCATACATATATAAAACTTATCAGGTATTAGGGGAGTAGGAGCACCTATCCAGGTTTATTAATTTATTAAAATCCTTCCGTACCTATTTACCTATTGTGATGAATTGAATATATACAAGGCGGTATATATTATTTTCGTATACCTAGATGGAATATTTGTAGTAGGTAATTAATTTGGGAATGAGGCAATCTCAAGTGGTTGTTGAACACAACTAGCTATGTAGGAGACAGAGACAGGTATATTTTGGTGTGTGTCCGGAAGAGATGGATGTTGTTTTTTTTTGGTTGCTTTGGGCCAACATTTTTCAGTATCTGAAGAGGTAGGATAGATGACTCGAGGCAGTTTAGTTTCGAGCCTAGGAGAGGTGGGACCCATATTAATCTCTGTGTTTGAATTCGACATATTTTAATATTTTTATTTACCCACCTTTGTAGTAATTAATACATTATATTTTAGTGATATTCCCTCATTAGGGAATATATGAAGATCATCATAAATTAATTTTAATAAACTTTAAGATCAGTGATGCTGCCCGCTGTCCCAGATAAGATTTTTAATATTATTAATTTATTTATATCTAGGTGCTAGGATACGCTCAGGATGTCTGTTGTCTACAAGGCAATATTTGTACTCAAGGATTTATTATTTTACAGATTTTGAAAACAAAGGAATTATGTGTTATATGTATATTCATTTCCAGTATTTTTGTATGTATGTATGTACCTGTGACTGATATAATATAGCGCGGTACGACACACCTAGAACTAGGCCGATAGCAGTGGCGCACAGATATACCTAATATTATATTTTTATTTAATTTATTTTACCATTACGAAGGATTAAGCAGTTTGGAGAGGAGTTTTATGTAGAGCAGGATATTATTTATTTATTTAATTACATATTTTATCATCGATGTCATTTGTCTTCTATAAACTTACTGGATTTTTCTACTTATATTGCTGTGACATTCTAGAATGTATTAATTAACATTTTTGCAAGGCATGGTTATATCGTATTGTTTATGTATTATTATATTAATATATTTATATTAATACCATTTATCCAAAAATCCCTACATAAACCCTTTTCCTTCTAGGGAATGCAGTTTTGTCCAGTCGTTTGTTTGGCCCCAGACGATTTGGGTACGACGTTATTCCTTTCTTAACAAAATCTATGATATTGTAGTATATAATTATGCATGATAATTATTTAAATCAAATTTTGTAAATATAAGTAGATAGTTCAACTAACAAAATTCTCTCCTTTCCCTATATGCTGGAGGACCCACAATCCATTATAAGGTCTTTGGGCATTTGTAAATGGATATTATGTTTAATTAACTTTAATTATTATTAACTGGTTGGTAAATCACTGTTCGTGATATTGCTAACTATATTAGTAGTCTATCTTATCAGTTCTGTAAGAACACACCTTGCAATCATTAACCTGGTTGGATGTGCGTAGAGATTGGTGGTGCTTTCTCTGCGTATAAATCAACTTAACCAATGAAAAAGTATTTATTTCAAATGTTCTCCGACTGAAGCAGGTACAGCTCCATTCCTCGAATTCTGCTAGAGTATAGCTTGAAGGGGTTATCTGCGCCCTTTGGCTGAAGCTCAATGATCAGGAATCTTTAGGACTAATATTATTATATGTTTGCATGTCCGCATGTTTGCAACAGACTGCATGTCCTAGTGAAAATATATCTTATATATTATTTTATATATATTCGTGGCGTAGAATAGTGCACTCGGGCTCAAAGTACGGCATGGCGAGTTTTGAGACGTGAGGGAGCGAAGGTGGCGCTCCTTTAGCATGGACACAGCATGCTTTCCATGCACTAACATGGTAGTTAGTCTCTGAAAATGATGTCATAGCAATCGTGTTGAAATTTAATTAATATTCAAAAGTAATAAAGTTGTGTTTTTGGGTGCGCCACTGTCCTTTCGACTCAACGAATTAGTAGGTATGTTATGTTGTAGAACATACATACATTGGTTATAGGTACTATGAAATGGTTATCTCATGTAGGGACATGGATCGGCAACCAGTTACCATTCTACATTCTCGTGATGATATTAAATAATTATTTGGAATTTATTTCATGATGACTCGTTATGTTATATTTTGTTATGTTTTATTGTGCACTATTTTATTATGTTATTTTACAGTATCTCAAGGTAAGTGATCTGACGTCAAAGTTGATCTCAGAGTTAATATGTATCAAAATTCATGTTTAAATTGTTTATTGATTTTGTGATTTTGTTGTTCTTTTTGATTATTGAAATGTATATTTCAGGTGACTTATTTGCGTTTTAAAAATACACAAAGTAGGAAAAATTATCGTCAAAACACAACGTACTGGGTCCAAATCTATGAAAATAGTTAATAGATAAATCTAGACGATCACGAAAGGCCAAAATTCGTTAATTAATTTAATTAGGAATGCGATATTTCGTACGTATATTTGCAACAATGCGAAAATTCATACAATTCTTAGCTAGCTGAATAGGGTTGTCGCTTCTAGTTTGGGAATCATTTATTACAGTAGGTATAGTTTAGAAGCTAGGGTGTTGCAAATTCGGAGCTTAGAATGGTTTAAAATAGGTAGGGTCATCACACTATGTATCAGTGGCGGAACTAGACTATTCTCATCGGTCATGCTTTGTACATTGAAGAAAGATCCACCACACACCCGGATACCTCAGGAGTCTTTAACTCCTACTTATCCGCACATTCAAACCAAAATTGTCCTCACGGGCGGGCCATTAGGGAGGCCTGAAGGGCCGGCCGGCCAAAACCGCCGTCGTGGGAATCTTTTATATTACTTCTCTCTTCAATGTCCCCTCTGGGCGGTAATAATGTTTATTGGGTTATTGTACAATATATATATATATAAGTAAAAAAAAAGAAAGAAAAATAAACAAAATGATACAAAACGTGAAGCAAAATAAACAAAACATGATAATAAAATATATACACAAATTGGTAAGTACAGAAGGCCGAGGTGAGGTGTCCAGAGACGTGCTGTTAGGCGTTTAAAGGGCGCGAGCCCGAGAGTCGCCAGCGCCAGCATGGTGTGGAAACATTAAACCCTCCCAAAAGGGACATCCCTACCAAACCTACTCTCCACCAAGGGAGACAGGACGACACAACAAAAAGACGAGTTCGCCACACGCACCACCGCCACAATGGGCAAAACCAACCCTACGACACTCCCACGTCAGACGGGGGTGAACCCGGCTGACGCAGAAGCTCCCAACGAGATACCCAAACATCCACAAACCCCAAAAATGCCTTTAGGTTCCTTGGGCATTGCAAAACCTCCCCAAACCATATAGGTCTGGGAGTGTTCTCACTCATATCATCTAGCATTGCATCTCTAGCATCATTCATCACAGAGCACTCCCATAGGATATGCTCGGCATACTGCGCCCCCAACCCACAAACACACCACGGATTCTCCGCAAGGCCAAGGTCATACAACTTGCCCTTTAGATCACCGTGGCCCGTCACAAGCTGGACAGCGTAGTGATTTAGGGAAAGGAAACGCCTCTTCATTCTCTCACATACGTCGGGAAGAAAACTGTAGACCAATCTAGCAGTTCTCCCCCGATCCCACCTATCTTGCCAGACCTCAAAAGTTCTCTTTCGGATCAAGCCGATTGCCCTACTGAGTCCTCTAATCCCGGGCTCCGCATGAACGGATATTCCAAAATGCTCAACATTGCCGTCAGCCTTGAGCTTACGCCTGACTACACCATCTTAGATTTCTAAATCAGCGGGCAACACACCAGCGATGACAGGAAGACCATCGCTAGCGGACGTTCGATACGCACCATTGAAGAAAGATCCACCACACACCCGGATACCTCAGGAGTCTTTAACTCCTACTTATCCGCACATTCAAATCAAAATTGTCCTCACGGGCGGGCCATTAGGGAGGCCTGAAGGGCCGGCCGGCCAAAACCGCCGTCGTGGGAATCTTTTATATTACTTCTCTCTTCAATGTCCCCTCTGGGCGGTAATAATGTTTATTGAGTAATTGTACAATATATATATAAGTAAAAAAAGAAAGAAAAATAATCAAAATGATACAAAACGTGAAGCAAAAGAAACAAAACATGATAATAAAATATATACACAAATTGGTAAGTACAGAAGGCCGAGGTGAGGTGTCCAGAGACGTGCTGTTAGGCGTTTAAAGGGCGCGAGTCCGAGAGTCGCCAGCGCCAGCATGGTGTGGAAACATTAAACCCTCCCAAAAGGGACATCCCTACCAAACCTACTCTCCACCAAGGGAGACAGGACGACACAACAAAAAGACGAGTTCGCCACACGCACCACCGCCACAATGGGCAAAACCAACCCTACGACACTCCCACGTCAGACGGGGGTGAACCCGGCTGACGCAGAAGCTCCCAACGAGATACCCAAACATTTTCGTGTTTAGTTCGATACGCACCAGTGACGGCGAGCAGGGGGAGTCTCTGTCCCCTCAAAACCGCCGCGGACACAGAACCAACCGCAAGACGGTGCGACCAAACACGGGCGCCATAGGTGACCTGGGCCACATACGTCGCCCGATAAATGGTACGCACAGTCCGCGCCCTGAGGCCCCACGTACCACGACTGAGTCTGCGTAGAGTGTGAAATAACACTCCCGCTTTTTCGGCAGTCGCTTTCACGTGCGGAAGAAAGGTGAAGCCCCTGTCAAGGACAACCCCCAGGTATCGGACTTCATCAACAACCCTCACGGGATGTCCATCCATCCGAAGCACCGGGTTCCTGCCCCTTCCCAGCACACCCTTCAACCACAGCGCGGAGGTCTTGCTCGGTGAGAAAACAAGTCTATTCACCCTGCCCCACGTCAAGATGCGATCTATCGCGATACTAAACTTACTTTTGATCGCACTCCTCGTATCTCCGGAGAGTAAGAGAAGTGCATCATCGGCGTACGCAAATATGGTGCAACCAGGCGGCAACTCCATCCTCAAGAGGTCATCAAACAGGACATTCCAAAGGAATGGTCCAAGGACCGATCCCTACGGGCAGCCCATGCTGACTTCCCTCTCAACTAAATGCCCAGCGTGATGGATTACCACTGACCTTTGGCTGAAGTAACTGCAGACAATGTCATACAGCCAGCGAGGACAACCCCGTATCTTAAGCTTGGCCAGGATAAGCGGCCACCACGCATTGTCAAATGCCCCAGCTATGTCCAAGAAGACACCCAGCACATTCTTTTCTCTCCGTTCATCCTTCCATTTCAAACATGCATCAATGGCATGCTCAGTAGAGAGACCCCGGCTGAAGCCAAACTGTTTAGGACTACCCTGCGCCAGAGCCGACCCAAGCCGATAGATTATAGAAAACTTCACAAAAACTTAAATGGTTAAGTTAACCATTCAATATTTTAACTATTGAATTTGTAAATTAAGACTCCACGGGTGACATACTGAAGACTTCGAGATTCTTACCAATAAACCAGAAAGACAGCTTCATGTGTGAATACATGGGCAATGTGGAGCTCCCACAGGCCAAAAATTATTTATGATTGAAATATGTTATTAACTGATCTACTGATAAAAGTTTGGGTACAGCAAAATAGAACGTGAACAGAACATGGATACTGTAACTTCTTGCTCTGGAGGTGGGGAAAAAGAGATTCCCCTGAATGTGAATGTGGAGATGTACCTTCAGACGGTAAGACACACAGTACAAGACTGCCTTCTCAAAAAATTCAGCGGGGATCTGCAGGACATCCATGAAGCAGGACCGGAGGCAGTGAATTGGCTGTCAGCACTAGAGTCAAGACTGTAAAGCATACGATGCAGCCCACGTGGGTTAAGGTTTATCAACATACCGAGCCATACGAAAAGTTATGTTACTGAGATATTTTATAGGCTTTCTGAATGACGTCATGTATAAAGTCCAGTTTTCAACCAATAAAGTAATTAATTAATCAATTAAGCTCTGCCTAATCCGATAAAAGGAAATATTCAGTAAGATTTTATAACTTACATTTGGATAACTACCTACCTAACAGTGGTGTCCTTTCTATACATGCAAAAAAGCAACACGTGCCTTAAGGGGCCCCTTCAGCAAAAACGATAAAATATTCAATTTTTAACAAGTTTGGTACACAAACTCTCAAAACTTGTTGACTCTACGAACATTTTGATTTGATAAAATATGAAAACAAATATTAATTACCAATATCAAACTTTAACTTAAAAAAAAACTCGATTTTAGCTTCGAAGTATTCGTTTATAAAAAAGCATATTTCTAAATATCGAATTCGGGGGTGTGTTTTGTACATAAATACACGAGAATCCTATAAATTTTCATACATTTATTTTAATATTGAGAATATTTAGATAGTTATTACAATTATAGAACAAAAAAAACTTTTTTTTTTTGTTCTTTTCATGGATATTGACCAAAAATCACCACATGAACTCATTTTTTTGTATACTTAAAAAAGTTTGCTTAAATCTATAGCATTTATATGCTTAATAGAATGAATAAAAAAATATATATTTTACAAATAATTTGTATTTTGGTATAACAAAGAGTACCTATATAAATCTCGTCAGTCGGGGTTTTATTTTTGCTGGTTTTATTTTATTTTGCCGGCAAAAATAAAATAAAACCAGCAAAAATAAAATCTAACTCGAATGTAAAGTTTACCGGTGTTGAAAAATAATTTAACGTGGTGACCAAAAAATAATTCTACATATGGCAACAATTTCGTGAATATTACTTTTGCTATGAAATCTCACATTTGGCAATAGTGGGGCCTACCATCTCATATAGTGCCCATTTTTACTATTCGGCCGAATACCGAATATTTAGTCTATTATTCGGTATTCTGCCGAAAAGTTTACATGTAAAACTGAAAGGCACTAGTAGCTTGTAGATTGTTGCTATTTCATTGTCAGCTGCAGATGCATAATTACTTATCCTCAGATATCTAATTAATTAATTTAGTTTGATATGGAGTGAGACAACATAATATAATTTTTTTTTTATTTATTTATTTATTCTTCTTGCACATCATCATTACATAACAGTGTTAACAAAATTTGTTATTCATATTATCTCATTTATTCAACAAAACAATATTAGAATCTACATTTTGAACACAATATTATAAGATTAACAATTAAACTTAAATATAACATGAAATAATAAAAACAATAAACTATTAAAATAAATTTATATTCAAAGTGTAGAACCCCAACATTATTGGAGTTGATTCTTCCATGATGTCCTATGTAACTAATAGTACAATCATAGGAGATCACTTACAGAGCTACAGGGACAAAAACCTTCTTACTATCCTGGTGGACGATAGAAGTACGGCCTTCTGCATGCTGTATTTGAGCCTGTCATCTACTCCCAGTTTTCTGAGATTGCTTGACGGACTCTAAGGTAGGTATCAAACCATTCACAGACAACAATATAAACACGATGATTGTGGTTGGTGTTTTCCACATATCTTTGATTTCGTGAGCAAGATCAAGATATTTATTATTGTTATTATAAATGTTGTAGCACAAAAATTTAAAAAAATGTACTGCGCTGCAAGTCTATGATATACCTACACGAAGATGCGTGGTCGGGAGTACCGCACGCTCTCACCATTGTTTTGCCGAATACTGTATTCGGTTATTTGGCTCATAATCTTGCATAATATTCGGTATTCGGCAAATATACTATTCGTTGCATTTCTAATAGTAAGTAATATTACCTGGTGTTACAGCTACACAAGTACACAACTATGTTTTCAATAGGTATGCAGTACAGAGATATGCAGTATGTAGGTACTCGATAATCTATGTCTGTGTACATTGTAAGTACATATTACATTACCTAGATGGTGTAATTATGCAATGTATTAAATATTATGCAATATTCTGCTTGCATGCAACTCGTGTCTAAGGCATATTCACACTATGCAACAAGTGTCGGAGACTAAAAAGATCAGGTCGCGCAAGAAAGAGAATCCTTCTACAGAGTGATTGCCAACGTCGGGGGGACCTGATACGGCATAAGAAGAAGAAGAGTTGATATATCTATCTATCTATCTATTCCCTCACGCCGTATCCCAAGTGGGGTAGGCAGAGAGAACGGAACGCCAATTAGTTCTGTCCTTACATATTTCTGTCGCCTCCTCCACAGTCATACAATTTCTCATGCACCCACGTCGGTTTCTCTTACTCACAACACGGTCGTCCTTGAGAATTTGATCTACATGTACAAGCCATGTAGTTTTCGGACGCCCGCGCTTCCTCACACCTCTCCTATCAGCCGAGTATAATTATTCTCTTTGTCATTCTTTCCTCTTCCATTCGTTCCACATGAACAAACCATCTCAATTTATTTACACGCATTCTATCCACAACACTCCTTTTGCATCCACTCATTCCTCTAATATCCTACTTCGTATAGAGTTGATATAATATGTACAAGATCGGTTACTACGTCTTCTATGTCCTGATTACATAATTACCAATAATACCTTGTACCTATCATTATCCAAATAGTAAAAAAAAACTTAGTCATACACGTCCATAAATGAACATTTTTTGCGCACAGATGTAACATGTCACAGAATGCATTTTTAATAAAGAAGCGCTACAAGCCGGATAAGACGGGATAACACTTTCAGCGACAATTTTGAGATTCAGGCTCATGATGTCATCATTGAGCACTGAATCGCGTAAAAGTGATATATTTCTGTATGTATGTGTGTTTGTGTTTATGTTGATGAGAGGAAAATTGATCCAATTGATTTGTATATTGTTTTGACGTTATGAATAATTGTATTGGTTTAATTTTGTATTGTGCTGGTAGATTTTGTTGAACGTTTGATGAACGTACATGAGAACTGAAAGTTTGCTATTTGTAACAAATTCTTATATGTGTATTAATATTTCTAGCTGATTCTTATATGTGTGTTAATGTTATAATAATTATTGAAATCCGACCCTCCGCAAAGCATTTAGTTGCTTATGGAGGGAGCATTTTTACTGTGTGTTGTATTGTTTTATTTTATTTATTTATTTATTTTGGTCAACGGAACACTACAGACAATACATATATGTTTAGTACTATTTTAGTTTTATATTAGTTTTGTTTTAGTTTAGTTTAGTATTAATGTTTAGTATTAATGTAATATCAATGTATACTGTGTATTTATGAATAAAATAAATATATTAAAAAAAAAATATTGACTTTTTTAATTCTCAAAAAACATATGATCATCAAGAACATCTTCTGAATTAATTTAAAATTAGTTTCTTAATTGAGAATCTCAAACTGTCAATTGTGGACATGTACATATCTTTTGTGCCTTAAATAATCGACATAGTTCATTCTACGGCATATCATTCAACTTTGAATGGCATGCCTGAAGAATAATATAGTTCATCTACTAGTTTAACCAATGGTAGATTTGAATCTATTTATACATAGAATGAGGATCCTGAATAAGATAAAATGAAATAAACTACTACTACTACTATACTATGTCATGGGAGCATTGTAAATTTGGTATTGTAAAATGGTACTTGTGTTGCCATCTATTGAAAAATCCGGTGAAGCACTGGCGGGCTGTCGAAAGGTAAATTAGATACCTTTTGATATTATGATAAAACAGATTCCTTCTTAACCCTCTTCCGTTCGAGTCTCCCATTTTGGATCAGTCTACCCCGGTTGCTCTTAGAATAGACAACGGGGGTATGAACTCAAAAAAAGATTAATCTACCTTCCTTCTTTCGTTATTAAAAGCATACTGTCAGTGTCACCTAGTATTAGTTCTATGTAAAATGTGAAATGTTTGTGTTTATATAAGAAAATGACAGATGTGTTCTTCAATAAACTACTTGTGCCTCTAACCTGATATTTTTCACTTGCAACCTACAAACATTCTCATATCACATCACCCAACGAAATCCCTGAGAAGTCTCTGGAATCTGCCGACGAGTGGGAACCCGTTACAACTATCACGGCATATCCCACAAAAGCGGTAGCCAGCAGACCAGGGTTCGAAGTCAAAACACATTTTAACGTTACGTTTTCGTTCCGTTAGCGTTCAAATGTAGACGACGTTGCGCCAAAGTGTCAATTTTTATAACTATTGTGTATGTATCAGGCTTTAATCATAGGTATAAACACGATATTTTAGGATGCGCCCTTGAAGTGAATATATTCCACAAAACGGCGCACTATAAATTGTCTAGTTATTATTATTATTATTATTATTATCTTAGCAACGAAATTGACACTGGCTTGCAATTTCGTCTATACTCGAACGTTAACGGAACGATACGTAACGTAAAAATGTGTTTTGACTCAGGCCTTTGCTTCGTGTGATAAACATGCAAGCTGTCCTCTCCGTGCCAATATAAAATCAAGACATTCAGGATAAATGGCAATACACCTCATCATTTAATTATTTAAGATGTAAAATGTCTTAACTTTTTCGAACACCTGCCTTTTACAGAAGGATACACGAAAATTTACGGAAAAGAGTGGAATACCAATTATTTACCGGGTGCTCCACGGGATAATGATAATTATATTATTACATTCACAAATTCGCGTGATGTTCTAGTTTCAAACAAAATGATCCGTATCCGACAGGTTTCCAACGAATGTATCATCGTGTGTGTGTGGAGGCACAGCACATAATAACAATAATAATAACAAGTACACAGTGAAAGAGAAAGACGGAGAGAAAGAGATAATAATAATAATATATAAATATTGCAACCAAACAGGTTTTGACTCTTCATCCTATATATTATTGTATCCACAACATTTTATGTACAGTCGATTCCGCTTAATTGGGACACCGCTTAATCGGGACTGCCGCTTATTTGGGACAAATCTCAAAGGACAGAAACCAAACCAAGAAACCAATAGTAAATTTTTATGTTTAATTTGGGACAACATTCTGCTTAATTGGGACAGTAAATTTAAGATCACACTACATTTTATGTTAAACATATTCTCAAGGAAAAATATGTAGGTACCTACAAAAATTCTCATTTTCGCATTGAATTAAATTGTATGTACCTCCCCATTTATTATTTAAATTAGGTTTTTTTTTCTTAAAAGTTTATATTACATATTTGTAATTTTTATGATAATTTATATTAGATACCTATATGTAATTTACAGTTTTCAAGAGTTTGTGAAATAAAATTATTGATAAAAAATATGCATTGTTATTTTATGTGTGTATTACTGGTTAATGGCCTTAGTTGCCAAAACCAAATAAAATAGTTTAAACAAAATGTGATGTTCGCTTAATTGGGACAGCCGCTTTGTTGGGACAAAATGCCCAAGTCCCGATGTGTCCCAATTAAGCAGAATCGACTGTATTAATATACAGGGCAATAATATTATGACACAAATATTTTTGCAATACAAGAATTCATATTAGGTATATGAACTAAACATACTAATATAGGTAATAATAATAATAATAACTAGACAATTTATAGTGCGCCGTTTTGTGCAATATATTCACTTCAAGGGCGCATAAAGGTAAGTACCTAATATGTTTTCATTTTTCTTATTTCCCTTTTCACTTTCAATTGCTCTGTGAACCCCCCCCCCCTTTTTCCCCTTTTATTTTCTTTGTATGCATATAACATATTATGTTTGTATCTTTTTTTCTCAGTTTCTCTCTTTTTTATATATATGTGTGTATGTATGTATGTTTGTATATATGTTTACTTTGTGAGTATTTTTTTTTCCAAATTGTCTTAAATTTTTGCTTTTTATTCTCATATATTTTTTTAAGTTATTACTTTTGGGTTAGTTGGAAGAGATCGCGCCTTTGCGATAAACTCGTCGTCTGTATATTCTTCTTTGTCAGCCATCTCTCCAATGCTGGATACAGGCCTCTTCCAAACTCTTCCAATCGTCGCGGTCCTGTGCCCTCTGTATCTATTTCCTTCCTGCGATTGGAGTTATGTCGTCAGTCCATCTCTTTTGTGGTCTGCCGATGCTTCTTTTGCTACTCCATAGTCGCCATTTGAGGATTCTAGGAGTCCATCTACCGTCGTTTCGTCTCACAACATGACCTGTATACAGTATTTAATTTTTTTTTTTAAGATTGTTTCTCGATTTCTATTTCGATTGTATTTAATTTGAATGTATACATTTTATGCAATTTTTTTTAATCAATGTACAGTAAAGAATGAATAAATAAATAAATACGGTAAAGAATAGAAAACCCGTATTTTTATTTTCCCTAGAATATTTACTTGTTTTTTTATTGCTTAACCGGATTTGGGTGCAGATGACATTACCATTTGAGATCTGAAATAATATGAGATCCGAAAAAGAAGGTTACTTCTATGGTTTGCGTAAAGTCTTTCTCGATTGGTGAACCTTACATCGTGACAGTGAGAATGGTGGAATTGGTGAACGTTGTCCATGGACACCGAAAGTGATCACCTCAGCCAGCCTAGAGCCAATCCGTAAGCGTTAGGACACCTTTCTATCTTTTTTCGATTAGATTTTGCAAAATTGTGCATACATGGTTCTCCAATCGAGGTGTCTGATTCGTATTTTTTTTTACTTTTTTTGTAAGCTGTTGAAGTCTTTGTAAACAAATAGACATTCGTTTGAAGCTTACTTTCTTACTTCCGATGGCGGAACAACCCTTGTAGGACCTTTGCCTCCGAAACAATAGATCTTCAAGCCTTTCTATCCTGAGCAATGGACTGCCAGTCGTCTTTAGCATTGAGCTTCTCTAGATCTCGGTTGATGTTATCTAACAATCTTTGTCTTGGTCTGCCTAACGGTCTCCTGCCCTCGGGTATACCCTGCACAATACCTTTAGTCGCCCTTTCTTCTCCGGATCTAACGACGTGACCAATCCAATTCGTTTCAAACATTAAAGCATTTTTTTTATTATTTATCTGCTCCCAATAATAATATTATATTATGCTACAAGGACGTCAATATTTATAAATAAATAAATATTCACAGTAAATTGTAAGTATAAAATGCTCTCTCCACATTCCTCCAGTAAACACAGTGAGGCAATACGCAAAGTGTTATAGGTAATATGCAATAAAAACAACAGTATGTCGTATGATTGTATATTACCTATCTACCTTATTATAAATGATTTCGTAGTTGGTAGAATATTGCAAGCAGGCAGGCAGGTACATAATGTCGCAATATTGGGGTAACACACAGTCAGTACTGCAGCAGTACCAGTTATTAAATTAGGTAGGTAATGGAGAACATTGAAATGACTTACTAGAAGTGATCTACTACCTTAACACCGACACAGTGAATACAAAAAACAGTGTAATTAAGTATTTAAAAAATAAAAAATACGTAAATACACAGAACTAGCAGGAGAAATAAAAAATATTTGGCATTCTAGGTCCGTTTATATAATACCTTTAGTCATGGTTTCGTCGGTAGCCTGGAGGTAGAGTCTCGGCCTCGTGAACAAGGGGTCAGTGGTTCGATACCAGGTGCCGGCAAACTCCCCTTTCACGACACAAGCTTTTAGTAGCTTACAGTGAAAGGCGTACAAGATTGTATTTGAGTTTATAACAAAACCCAGATATATCATTCAAAAAAAAATAAAAAAAAATAAAAAATGTCAGCTACAGGGGTAACTTCGAAATCTTTAATAAATGATTTACAAAAATTAGATTTACCGGTTAATTTGTACATCAAAATTCAAAAATCTATTATAATAAACACTTGTAATATTGTAAAAAAGATTTGAACACAGATATTTCAGGCACAATGCTGGTATTTTGATCCCGCGTTTTGAGCCTAATCCTTTGATATCCTGTATATCTGGATAGGTGAATTTTTCCCGGCATTAGACTGTTAAGTTTTTGTGTGACCATGAATGATCATATGGAGACTTATCTGGTTGTATAATGCTGAGAAGTGTGGACGGCAATTCTGCCGCCGCGTATCTAACAAATTATTCAATACGAGACCGTAGTTGCATATTCAATAAGAGGTATGTGTGAACATTTTCATTCAGGCATAGTCTTTAAAAACTGTTCATTAGGGCATCAAAATTGTTGTTTGGACTTTTGATTGGCATGCAATTTAAGGTGGGCGGAGGATCCGCAAATAAACGAACCTTTCCTAGCCCAAGAACACCTTGCTGCAGGAAGCGATCTAGACTATGGGACATGGAAAACCCTAAATCGACTGAGATCTGGTGTGGGAAACTGCCGCGACAATAGAGAACGATGGGGCTTCCTACAGGACGAATCCGGAGCATGTGACTGTATTGCAGCACAGACTATACCACACTTGTTGCAGTGTCCATTGTGCCCTGTCCAGGGATGCCAGACGTACGGTAATTTCATTCCCCGTACGGTAGTAAATTACTGTACGACAAAAGTACTTTTGTATCCATCAAGCTCAAGGACGTTTATCACGTGTACATAGCATGAGAGCACGGGGGGACGAAAACGACTGTACTCGGGAAAAGGCCTTCTTAACACGAGAAGATAGTGGCTAACGGCGCACTTTAGTGATGTACGGTAATTGTACGGAATTTTTTCCCTAGAAGTACGGTAATTTTGGATTCACAATCTGGCAACCCTGGCCCTGTCACTTGCACTATGGAGGATATTTTTGAGACGCATCTCTACCTGCTGTACGTTTTGCACAGTACTGGAGATCAGTTTGATTGGGTTTTTTTTCTGGGTTTCGACACGAGAAATAAATAAATAATAATAATACCGCTTTTTGAATAATTATGCAACGACACTATGTTGTTATACACACTTCATCTAGTTATTTGTATATATCAATGATACTTTCAGCATATTGCACCACGCACACATAAACAGTCAACTATCTAAACATCCAGTTTAATATGACAAACAGGTATATTATACTTATGTATTAAATTCTGCAATTAGTAGAACTAAGTAGAATATTAGGAATGTATATATATATATACCCATAAAACAACCATACTGTTTAATATTACTTCCTTATTTTATATCAATTACCTCATCATGTCCTCTCCCACAAGAGATGTAAAACCCGAACATGTACGTCTTTTTATAACTTTAAGAGGAAGATCAATGGTTGCTAGTTATTTGTGACGTTTATACATAGATTCATCAAACCTTTTTTTTTTCTCTTCTTCACGTGAATTCATTCACGTTGAGCAGTCCTCCCCCCTCTCCCCCCTCCAACATGTGTGTTGCATTTCGCAATTACATATTTTTTTTTATTTCGTTTATTTATTTTTCTTATATGTATTGCTGTATTTACGGTACCTTTGTGCGTATATGTATTGTATTTACAGTATTTATTTTAGTATCTATTTGTACCTTTGTATGTACTAATTATTATTTTATTCTTATTGGTAATTTCTTAAGAGTATGTATTATATTTATGGTTTATAATTTGGTTTCAATGTATCATTTTAAAGACTTATTATTATTTATTTTTTTATCACTGTTTTCAATTTACCTTGTTTTACTTTATTGGGTTAGTTGGAAGATATCGCGTCCCTGCGATAAACTCACCCATTGTGCAAAATATTTGTATATACCATGTTGTAATCTCATTATTTTTGTTTAAATATTTTGTACAATAAAGTTTATTTTTATATTATTAGATGTAGCCAGCGGACCAACTCCATGTATTTGTAAAAATAATACGCAATATTCCTTCGTCGCATAGAGATAGCATCACAATTGCTCAATGTTTTTAAATCGACAGTTAAGTAAAAAATGCTGTCTTTTAACTCAGTATCCGTTCCCTAGCCTTCCCCCTCCTCATCCATAATCCCTGAATCCACGTTTTGGATGTGTGTCAAACATTATTTTAAACTTTGTTTTTTTTTTCTCGTAATGTGTATTGATAGTTAGTGTTGTGGAATTCTCAAGAAATAATTTTACGAGAAATTTACCGAGTAAATGAGATTTTTTTTTATTTTTTATTTAACGGTATAATAATAATAAATTCTTTTTTTAATCAATCGATAACAATGTACCTACAAATGTTGAGACAATTTATCAACAATATGGCTACAATTTTATTAATCATGAACACAAAAAATTTTAGGTACCTACATAGAAAAAAGTGTTATTAACTGAAAAATCTTGATTTTTGACACCCCACATGCCCATATTTAAATAAAAAAAATTGCAGGTATGTACATGGAAAAAAGTGTTAATAACCTCTGATTTGGGCTATAATCAGCCCCACAAATTTTTGGATCAATCAGGTTGGCTGCGAAATGTAAATAAGCATTCCTTTTTCATGTATATTTGTGTCATAGAATTTCTGTGTCTGTATTTTTGTGTTATATTTTATTATTGTCATGATTGTTCACTGTTTCCTGTTCAATGATAAAGAAAAGGTTTTTTTTACTGTAATGCTGTTCATTGTTTCTTTCGTATAAATTTTTTTTTTTTTTTTTTTAATAATTCTTTATTCAAATAATATTGTTTACAATTACATAAATTTACAACAAAAGACAATGAAAGATACATAATAATATGACAGTTACACTAGCCATAAGGCTGTGTCGTGGCAGAGAAACAATAAATTTATCATGTTAAACAATAACAAAAATAAACATCAAGTTAATAAATAACTACTCGTAAGTATATTTGTTTTAATTAGGTTTACCTCAATGTGACGTGGTTATATGGAAGAAATCACTTCATAGTGAAAACCTCACCACCGCATATCGTCCTAGTACCTATTCTAAATTTTATATATATTTTTTTTAATATACAATTTACAACAATAATCATTTACTTATAATTATTATACAGTACAACAATTAAACAGTAAACAAAACAATTCATTCCCTCAAATATGAACAGAGCTCATATTGTTTTGTTAACACTGAATATAATGATGATATGCAAAAAAATAAAATAAAAAAATAAAAGTCCATGTCAAAGGTGTTGTGCGATGGGGCCGAACAAGAAGACATGTGGAGAGATCATGTGGGGAGGGCGAGCTCAGATCGAGTGGTCAGAATAGCAGCAGATGAACGCATGACAGGAAACAGACCCCCAGGAAGACCATCTAAACGATGTAGTGACAGATGGACATCCACCTCCCAGGAGCAGGCTCCGAGAATCACAGGACATAGTCCTAACTGAAGCAAAAGAATAAGAAGAAGACATATCAATGCATATTATTTAACTACCCTTATAGACTGATATACACCAATTTAATTGTCCACCGAACCGCTCAATATAATGACGTCCTTACTGGAAAGCTGTTACTCAAAGCTCAGACTGCAGTAATGAACTTTGTGCATTATCGTCAGTAAGAAATCAAAACCTTGCACCAGATCCAACAGAAGAACTGCCTGGATATATGTACCTACACTTCCCACAAAACATGGTGTATAAAAAATTGTATAAGATGTGATGTACACTGTACTGCTAACTCTAACTTGCAACACAAATAGGGATGGATTGATTCACTAGCGTGTATATGGGGAATGACATAAACTATCTACCATCTGATGAACGAGTCTCCCACATACGCATTCCAAGGATAACTTCTGGACTTGGACTCTTACAGACAACGTGATCCGGTGCCTGCGGAATTATTTGGAGATCAAGTAAACTGAGAGCGACCAGAAGATGAAGGAGAAGAATTAACAAAAATCTATATAGAGTAAAGTACGCTATATTGTACCGCCTATTAAATCGTACCACCTCAATATTTCCAAAACTATGCATATTTTTTATAACATTTCGACTCAAATTTAATTGCATAAACTTATCTCTCTTGTTGATCTTGTGTCAAAATAAATATGTAATGAACAAAATATTATTTTTTGGAAATTTGGTATATTTTTTTCAGTTGGTATCTAAGGGTATAACACATTAATAGGTAATTATATTACTTTGTAATCATTACTGTTTTAATTCGTAATTTGCATACTTCTAAATAGTATTTGCGATTCGAGCATAAGTTTAGAGTTTGCTTTGATATTTGTTATTTTCTCGTATTTGAGCGAGTTCGTTAAATTGTACCACTATGATGCTTCTAAATCGTACCGCTACGATGTAGAGAACCTTTAGTGGTAAATACTTAGTATATTTTTAATTTATTTGGTAAATGGAAAATAGTCTCAGAAATTGTTATGGTTTTTAGAGTAAATAGTTCTTTCTCCATATCACGTTGTACTAGGCTAAATATATTTTAAGAATTATTATTATTTGTTTTGTTAAAGTTGTGCTATTTTTAGTTTGAAATTTACGTAGAGGTACGATTTAAATACCAGTGGTACGATATAGTAGACCGGTCTGCTATATCGTACCGATGACTACTTTTTTTTTCTAAACTATTTTTTATAATGTTCATGTCACTTTTGACCTTCTTGGAAAAGATAATTAGATAGCCAACTAAATACTCTTTCATTTGGTATATTCAAATGTTTACCATGATTTTCAATTTTTGCAAAAAAATCACTTCTCGCAAAACCGGTACAATTTAGCCAACCTTCCCCTACAGTACCATCACAGATCTTTCCATAAGTGGGACGGTCAACCAAAGTAACTATACTAAAGAATTTAGTGAACATCTCCTATTTAACCATGTCCCCCCACCACAACATTTCAATTCTAGACGATCCTTTTTAAACGCCTCATTCATATCGTCAGGTCCTGCTCCCTCTAAACGTTTACGCATATGGGGGGGGGGATCCGCAAATATGCGAACCTTTCCTAGCCCAAGAACATCTTGTACGAACTAGACTATAGGACATGGAAAATCCTGAAACAACTGTGGGCTTAGTCAAAACACATTTTAGCGTTTCGTTTTTGTTTCGTTTTCGTTCAAACAAGACGAGGTTGTGAGAACGTATCAATTTTCGTAGCTACTTGTATATTTTAGCTGCGAAAATTGACGCGTTCTCGCAACGTCGTCCGCGTTTGAACAAAAATGAAACGAAAACGTAACGCTTAAATGTGTTTTGACTAGACCTACTGAGGTCTGTAGTGAAGAACTACCTAGGGAATAGGGAACGACGGGGTTTCCTACAGAACGAATCCGGAGCGTGTGTCTGCGTTGCAGTGCAGACCATACCACAGTTGTTGGAGTGTCTGTTTCGCTCTACGAAGGACATTTTTGACGCATCTCTACGTGTGCTGTGCATTTTGCACCGTACTGGAGATCAGTTTGACCGGTTTTCTGGGTTTCGACACAAAACATATGTATAGTAAGTTAATGAAAAGGTTTGTGAACACAGTTCAGTTGCAATTTTCTTGCAGATAATGAAAGTATCGTTGTACTTGTCAGCTAGCCAGTTCTATCATACAGTAGGTTTCGTGTTTTAACAGCGCAATCGTTACTTGCAGCGAACGATATTTATTTTCCTTAAGTCTCGCGTTTGATCATTTCCTGAATACCGCTGTTTATGTATTTATATAATCTGTACACCAAACTATTTTCTATGTTTATATAAGTGTTTTAAAATAAATAAATAATAATCGGCGATAGCAAAATGTACAATTAAAAAATTAATAAAAATATTTGTGCAAAAATTAATTTGTAATTTTTACAGTGTAATATTAATAAATTAATATAATTTGTGAATAAATTTGTTTAAATATTAAATTGTGTTTAAAATAATACACTTCGAAAGATGTTATTCAAATTTTTACAATTATCAAAAAAATAAATTTTCATTCGCGATAACATAAATAAATTATAAGTTTTTTTTATGTTTTTCTAAAATATAATAAATTTATTATTCTTGTCTTTAAGTTTATTTGATATTGCATTTTCAACTTAATTAAATTATTACCTACCTTTTTATTCAAATAATAAAAAAAACAATAAGAAATTTAAACCAGTGATATTTTTGAACGGTTTATATTTCTACGTTCAACTTTTATTTTATGTTCCAAAAATAATCACTTATATTTTTTTTTTAAATGATTTTTTAAATAGTGTGTTCTTGAAGATTTACATCCGAACAAGTTACAAAGTCAACAATATCAAGAATGTAAGTACCTATATTTATTTATTTATTATTTATTTATTTATTCTCTTTTGTACATTGAACACATTTTTTAACGCGGCGGCAGAATTGCCATCCACACTTCTCAGCATTACACAACCAGAAAAGTCTTCATATGATCAGTCATGGTCACACAAAAAATTAACAGTCTAATGCCGGGAAAAATTCACCTATCCAGATATACAGGATATCAAAGGATTAGGCTCAAAACGCGGGTTCAAAATACCAGCATTGTCCCTGAAATATGTGTGTTCAAAAATTTTTTAACAAGTGTTTATTATAAAAGATTTTTGTATTATTAAGATTTCGTATTCGATTAAATAAGGTTTTGGAGTTACCCCTGTAGCTGACATGATTAAAGGTATTATATACCTAATCGGACCTAGAATGCCAAATATTTTTTATTTGTCCTGCTAGTTCTGTATACTTACGTATTTTTTCTGCGACAGTTGTTTATAATGTTATGTGTATTTGTGACAGCCATTATTATTACTATTCATATCTCATTTACTTAACGAAATAACATTAGAATCTACAATTTGAACACAATATAAGATTAACAATTAAATTTAAAAATAAAATTAAAAACAATAAAATATTAAAATAAATTTATGTTCAAAATGTAGAACCCCAACATTATTCGAGTTGATTCTTCCATGATGTCCTATGAAAATAGTACAATCATGGGAGATCACTTACAGAGCTACAGGGACAAAAACCTTCTGACTATCCTGGTGGACGATAGAAAAACAGCCTTCTTCATGCTGTATTTGAGCCTGTCATCTACTCCCAGTTTTCTGAGATTGCTTGACAGACTCTTAGGTATTAAACCATTCACAGACAACACTATAGGCACGATAATTGTGGTTGGTGTTTTCCACATAACTATCTTTGATTTCGTGAGCAAGATCAAGATATTTGATTATCTTATCTTGCTCAGCTTTATTTAAAGTTTCATCGTATGGTATAGTGATGTCTATGATGTATGTTTTACGGGATCTGCGATCGACCAACACAATAATATCTGGTCGATTAGCTGGAATAGTTCGATCAGTTTGAATTGGTCGATTGATAATTTATTATTATTATTGGACAATATTTAAGTATCGTTTACGTGCCAAAGCACCTCTAGGACGTTGTACAATAATTCAGACCCAGGACAATTTGAAAAAGGTCATTCTTCATTCTGCCCTGGCCGGGAATCAAACCCAGGACCTCGTGATTCAAAGGCAAGAGCGTTACCTACGCGCTACACCGGCGGCGCAGATAATTTTTAATTTTAAACTGGCCGGAGATTAAATCCGGGACATCATGACTGAAAGACTAGAGCGCTACCTGCATTATACTAGTCGACGAAGTATAGTGGCTACTTTGAGTCGGAGTTCCTATGTTAGGAATGCAACTCTGTCATTAGGTATACACCCTGCCTCTTTATGATGTGTCTTCCTATTCCTATAACAGGAACTGAGGCCCGGATATTGATAGGCCTATCGGTCAGTGGGTAGTCAAGTCTCTTATAATAATATTATATTATTAAATAATCATTGCGTAAACGAAATATTCACATAATGCTATATACATCGGCGATATATCTGTGATTAACTCTATAATATCTATATCGCATTGAAATATGTCCAATACGTTGATTACGGTCTTCGCAATATTACAGTAGCCTTCTTCTTCGTGATTTAGATTGTCGATCTCTTAGTTCAGAAGTTGATGCCTTTTGTTATGTGGAAGACCAGCTGTCTTTCCATCTTTTTGGTGGTCTTCTCGGGGACGTGAACCTACTGGAGTTTCCTCAGCAGCTATATGTACGATTCTGTTTTCAGCCATCCGATCCACATGGGCTCTCCTTTTTCTACTCCATCTTACGATGTCCTCCGTGTTGCATATGTTCCTCATCTCAGTATTTCTTATTCTGTCTCTGAGAGTAGTGGGTACAGTAGTATTATTTTATATTGTTACTTGCGCGTAATTTATTTATTTATTTAGTCAACGGAACACTACAGACAATACTACATATATTACTTGCACTTTTGCCCTCGAGTGTTTACTATATGCACATAAAAATATTGACAACATGCCATTGAACAGTGACTATCATGAATATAACACACGAAAAAAAGGATTGATACGTCCTCCTGAACACAGACTAGCCAAGGTATCCAAAGGATTTATATGTATGAGCATACGCCTGTATAATAATCTCCCTGCAAAAATCAAATCACTGAATGCCTTGGACTTCAGGAGGGAGGTAAAAAGGTATCTTGTCGAGAAAGCCTTTTATTCCACTGACAAAATGTTACACATCGATCCAACTCAAACCTGTGACATCAATTAATATTTTAACATCTAATAAACTCACTCTCTTCTAACATATTGATAAATTTGCTTGTTTTAGTATAGTATCTTTGACTTTGTTCTTGTGAGCTTGTTTTAATGTAAGCATTTGCTAATTTGTATGTCATTGTATTTGATTTGTTTATCTATCTTTTACATTCCTACATTGACGTGAAGCTGTTTTGGGCCTTTTACACTCAAAATAGCTTTGATGAAATGAAATTCCTTAATCAGTTTATCATTTTTTTTTTGTTTTCTTGTCTATGATCATTGTGAAGTGTTCGATATTATGGTGATGTAACGAACTATTGAAAATTGTTTGTGATTGTTATAGAATAGCAAATTATTTGTATTATTTGACGATTCCAAGTGCTAAATATATGGCCTACGGATGATAGGAAAAATAAATAAATAAATAAATAAATATATATTTAAAACAATAATACAATCACCATGAATAAGTATACAATGTAATCTTCAATTTATAAGTGTTCATATATTATTCTGTTAAATTAAATCAATGCCCAATTAGTTGTCATACATAATCAAAAACAAAATTTTAAAAAAAATTAAGAGTAAAACACAAAATTAATAATCAAAACAATCACTTAAAATCATGAATGGAAGAGTGCAAGAGCAATATCATAGTAAAATCTACCTACCTTTTCAAAATTAAAAACAACGTACCCATAATTAATACAATATTGAGTGTCATGGGAAATAAGAAAGTACGAAAAGGGATGGAAAACATTGATAATCAAGAGAAGCAGAGAAAATCAAAGTTACGGACCGCTACACAAAACCTGCAAAATTGAGATTTTAAAAGTGCGAGCACTGCCGGCAAACATGTCAATGTCGCTGAACTTACCATGTCCAAGAATTGATAAATTGTCCAATGCCTTAGTAATTATTCGTTTATATTTATTCAAATATGCTTTCTCTGTAGCTCCATTTTTCGTAGTCATTTCTGCATTATTGTGATATCCCAGTTTCTGCTTCTTTTTCCAACTAGATTCATTTCCAGAACACAATCATATCCGTTAACGTAGACCTATAACTTTATTTCCAATTGACTTCTTCTGTTTTGTATTATTATATTTTATTGTCTGTTTCTTTATGTTACAAACATACACACCATTACACCACTTCCCTCGCGGGGTAGGTAGAAAGGATCGAGCGCCACTTCCGTCTATCTTTGCATACATCTTTTGCTTCCATCACTGTCATACACTATTCCTCATGCATGTTCTCCTGTTCAATGTACTCAACAAGTGTCCGTCGTGTAGGGTTTGTTTTAGATGATCGTGCCATTTGATCCTCGGCCATCCACGTCTCCAAATACCATTCATCTCGGCCAAATATCTTGGTCATTCTAAAAAAATAATTAAAAAAATTAGGCACTATATGAGATGGTAGGCCCCACTGTTGTCAAATGTGAGATTTCATAGCAAAAGTAATATTCACGAAATTGTTGCCATATGTAGAATTATTTTTTGGTCACCACGTTATTTTTGGACATCAAGTTTTTCGACACCGGTAAACTTAACATTCGAGTTAGATTTTATTTTTGCTGGTTTTATTTTATTTTTGCCGTCAAAAAATCCAAATAATATTATTGTAGCAACAATTTTCCTGCATATAAAACTGTATTTGACAGATATCTGACATTGGGGCCTACCATCTCAAATTGTTCCAAAAATTAATTGTTTATTTCATCACTGAATTTAGATGCCAAATTTTGTTTTAATTTCTCGAATACCCGCTTTTTACAGGACGCAATCGAATATTTACAGAAAGGCGTGAGAAACCTATTGTTTTCCGGGGACTCCATGGGATATTAGTATCTCACAGTATGAATATCGTCTTTATCATATAAAAAGCAGTCTAAGGTATTATCCAATAGTTTACTGCTAAGAGCGGTCACGTAATATACTAACACATTATAAACTGTACTTCTATTTAGACACTATAGTGTGCAAAACAACTTACGGTGATAGAGCTGTGATTCAATACGGCCGAATGTTAGAACGGTTTGTTGAAATTACCACTTTCTTAGATATCTTAAAAGTGATAAAGAACTTCAGAAAACTTGTATTTTATGAGGACCAATCGTCCTTTACACGAGACTTGTCTCTATAAGAAGGATTTTAAGATTTAAGTTTTTACTAAACAGTCTTGTTATGTATTGTTATACCTATCTGTATTGTTTGTCGGGAACTGGATTTTACTTACTAGAAGTGTAGATGTCATGATCATTTTTGAACCACTCTAGATAAATCATTCCAATTGATCACACTCACTGATAGTCAACCTATTTGTATAGGTATTATTAACTAGGTAGGTATGTTGTATATGATACACATACATATTATGTGAACTACCTTTGGGAGTGCATGACACAGAGTCTCGACGGTTAAGAGTACTCTTTAACCTAAGTAACATTCCCAATTCCTCTGTGTCATGGTAGTGCGTTTGTGATAAGCATGACAGACATTCAGACAGAAAGACAAGTATTCCTGAACTAAACTGTGAAGATCGCGAAATGTTTCTAAGTCCTTTAGCAAATATGGGGACAGGGAAAGGAATTTCGCATTAAACTTAAAAGAACACATTTTTTTGTTTAAATTAAATATAAAAAAGGTCCTTAATTTTGAAAAATCTACCAACCCAGCAATGCGAAAGTCGGAATTCTGAGTAAATATACAACCGAGGAGGAAGTAGAGAACATAATCAAATTCCTACACTATACAGAATGAAAATGTGGCGAAGAAGAAACATTATCTAAAGAAGTTCGTCGGTAGCCTGGAGGTAGAGTCTCGGCCTTCAGAACAAGGGGTCCGTGGTTCGATCCCAGGTGCCGGCAAACTCCCCTTTCACGGCACAAGCTTTTAGCTTAGTGTGAAAGGTGTATAAGGTTGTATTTGGGTTTATAACAAACCCAGATACCTACATTTTTTTTTTAAATTATTCACGGTTGTTCACTCAGTTCACTTGTTCATTCAGTGATCACTCCGGATGATCATCCAAAATGAAAAGGTGCTAACAAGCGTTTCATCAATAGTGATCACTAGCGATGACGGATGAAAGAGATTACTACCCGACATAATTTCGATGAAAGGTCCTTTCACTGAAACGACTATAAACAAGTTTTATCTTATTATTTCTCTTATTTTCATGTTGTCGGGAAATTTATTAATTTGTTTTAATTTTTAATAGCTATTTTCTTACATTTATTTATTATTATTTTATTTATTTACGAAAATACGTCAAACTACATACATACAACATGACCGTGAGTATTAACCGTGAGGATGAACAAATGTGAACAGACTTGTTCACTTTTGATGAACAACTTTGACCCTGTCACTCTGGATGATCATCCAAAGTGAAACAATTGAATACTTCTTATTGGCGCGACAGTCGCCGGATATCCGCTAAAATCGTCTATGGTTACATCTATGGTTAGTTATTGGTTGAAAGTGTAAGTGCTAGCTAGTTATAGAAATGGAGAATTTGCAGTATATAGTGTGCAGTCGTAACGCAACAGTGAAATTCCTATCTTTATTCGCTTTACTAGCTGCAGTTTATAATTATTTGCAGTGTAGATGGCTTACGAAGTTCATAGGTATGTTTGTTTGAAACCCTTTTGAGAGGTAGGGCCTTGTCGTCGCTGAGGCTGTACGGTTATGAGACTAGTTAAATTCAAATTAAAATATTTCTATTGAGATAATAATAAACAAGCTAATATATACAGTAAACACAATTATACAATTCTTTATAATATATGTTTTTTATTACCCTCAAAATTGAGCAGAGCTCGTGCTTTGAGGGGTTATAGGGTTTTTATAAATATTGATACAAATTAGACTATACTTAATCAATATAGAACATCACATTCATAATCAATTTATCATTATTATATAAAATCAACAAAAATAAAAAATAACAACAAACTTACTATCAACGACACAATTTTATTATTTGATCTCATGTACCCATACACCACTTTCTTACTGAATTACCTTCTTTATACTCGTATTCAGTTTAAATGTACTTAAATCATCTGAATACTTAAATTTACTCTCTTTTTTTAAGGCATTGTATTATTATTGGATCATTTATATTGCGCCGTTTTCATGATTCAAATCATCTCAAGGGCGCATTTACACCATTATTTCACATTATGATTTACTCTTTACTATTTTTACAATACAAATTTGGTTGAATATTATTGTCACAAATTTTTAGATTGGATTTGGTTTGTATGTTTCTATTTTTACAATTTATTATTTAAACTTTAGCACAGTCGACACTAAAAACAATAAACTGCACTGTATTTTAGTCGGAATACAAAAATTTATAAAATCAATTGATATTTAACTATTATTTTGAATTTAAAAGAAGGAGAAGTTATGGGTTCAGGCAGCTACAAGAGCGCCATCTACCCAAAAAATTGTACCATCCCACCCAAAGATATAAATTTAAATTGTACCATCCCACCCAAAGATATAAATTTAAATTGTACCATCCCACCCAAAGATATAAATTTAAATTGTACCATCCCACCCAAAGATATAAATTTAAATTGTACCATCCCACCCAAAGATATAAATTTAAATTGTACCATCCCACCCAAAGATATAAATTTAAATTGTACCATCCCACCCAAAGATATAAATTTAAATTGTACCATCCCACCCAAAGATATAAATTTAAATTTCCTGAATTAATTAATTGATTTTTATTATAAATCACTATTACATGGCAAAGACTTTTACATTTTTAACAAAAAGATAGAAATAACGAAGAATATAATTAAACACAGTTTGTAGCTGCAGACAAATAAATTGATGAAAAAATAAGGTAAAACATTGCGTGATAGAGTAAGAAATGAGGATATTAGAAGAATGAGTGGATGCAAGAAGAGTGTTGTTGATAGAATGCGTGTGAATAAATTGAGATGGTTTGGCCATGTGGAGCGAATGGATGGTGTAAGATTGACGAAGAGGGTGTATTTATCTGAAAGAGAGGGTGTGAGAAAGCGCGGACGCCCAAGAACTACGTGGCTTAACCACGTGGATCAAATTCTCAAGGACGGTCGCGTGTTAAGTAAGAGGAATCGGCGTGCATGTATGAGAAACTGGATGAATGTAGAGGAAGCGAAAGAAGTATGTAAGGATAGAGCGACATGGCGTTCCGTTCTATCTGCCTACCCCACCTGGGACACGGCGTGAGGGTATAGATAGATAGATAGATAGATATATCACTACTTTAAAGAAAACTTTAGGTACAAATAATCTGTTTTTATTTTTTTTTATTTTGTTTTTTATTTTCCTTTATTAGCATTTCTACATGTTTTTACAATAATATAGTATAAAACAATTACGTATAGCATTAACCCAATCACAGAATGCACACATGTTTACATTTATTATGTTTTTTTTTATGGTTTTTATGGATTTGCCGTGACTGTATTGTTTTTAATTGATTGTTGTTCTTCAGTAAAATAAAAAAAAATCGCAATCTCTCTGTTGTGATTTTAAAGTATAATATAAATAATGTAGCAAGGGCTACATTTCTATGGTCCCGGGTGTACATCGACCTTTAGATAATGATAAGCAAATTCCACGAGTCGCTATTGGACGGTTAGATAATTGTTACATTATCAAGTCAGGCTCGTGGATTGGAGGTTGATGAACATCTGGGCCAGGTCACCAACTATCTAATACTTTTTAACTCACGTGGATGGATATGCAAGCAACACGATACGCGCGGGAGACGTGGTCTAGATCGTCCAGTGGTCGGCGAAAGAGTGTCCTGGCCCAGATGTTCATCAACCTCCAATCCACGAGCGTGACTTGATAATGTAACAATTATCTAACCGTCCAATAGCGACTCGTGGATTTTGCTTATCATTATCTAAAGGTCGATGTCCACCCGGGACCTTAGAAATGTAGCCATTGCTACAATAATAACAAAATTACAAATATGGCGATTTCTTGAATACAAGAAATTTTGACTTGCCGAGTTATGGAACTGGACTTTGTCCGAATCGATTGTCTCTTAAATTTAGATGCAAAATAATTGTGAAATATTGTAGTTGATTGTATGTGAAAGCAAATTTGATTGAATAAAGGGAAGTATCCAAGTTAGCATCCTAAGCAGGCTGTGTAATAGTTAGTGATGTGAGGAGAGAAAATTCTCCAAAGAAATTTCACGAGAACGAGAAATTTCTCCGAGAATTTGGAAGAGAAATTTCTCTCCATAGTATTTCTTAATGGTATTATGACCTTTCGCCTGATTGATACAAAAAATTGTGGGGCGGATAAAGGACCAAATCAGAGGTTATTAACACTTTTTTCCATGTACGTAACTGCAATTCTTTTTTTAACTTAAATATGGGCATGTGGAGTGTCCAAAACTAAGATTTTTCATCAGTTATTAGCACGTTTTTTCTATGTTTTTAACCTAACATTTTTTTGTTTCCATAATTAATTGTAGCCATATTTGTGATAAATTGTCTCAACATTTGTACATTGTTAAAAAAAAAAAGTATTTATTATTATTATTATACTGTTAAATAAAAAATAAAAAAAATCTCGGAAAATTCCCTACTTCGAGAAATTCACCGAGAATTTTCTCGGTAGATTTCTCGAAAAATTATTTCTTGAGAATTCCACAACACTAGTAATAGTGGCGTTTGTTGGTTGTTTTGTTCGCCGTGCAATGCCGTATATTATTGTAAATATTTCATGTTGATTTTACCAACATAATTACAAATAGAAATAATTACCCGGTATTTATTAAGTACCTACTCATTGGTTACTTTAATAAACTATCCATTCGTACATTCATTCATTCATACCATCACGGCATTTTCCTTAGGTAAGTGGGGTTGCCAACAGGTCAGCTTTATGCAATAAACATACAAGCTGTCCTCGACATAACAATTAATATAATATATTCAGGATGTATGCCAATTAAAGGGTTAGTTGGAAGATATCGCGTTAGAAGCGTTTTCATCCATGGCCCTCAGTTTGACGTCCCAAATACCCAATTAATCCTTCTGGACACCTCCGCTCGGCGCTCTGTACTAATTTGTTTATATTCTGTTTCTTTTTGATGATATCTTTGTTTTTTTTTTTTACTTGACATTTTTTTTTTATTGTGTTTGTTATTTTTTTTTTCCTTTATTATATCATTTTTCCTGCTGAGATTGTCTTGGCCAAAAGCTGTTATGGTCTCAGTGCAGGGTGATATTTTTTAGAAAAATAATTATAATATGTATGTTTATGAATTTGTATATTTTATTTGTTGATCTGGAAATGCTTTTATTGTTAATATAACAAAATATAATACATGTTATGAATTTTTTGACACAATTGGATGTCGGGAACTGGATTTTACTTACTAGAAGTGTAGATGTCAAACATATTTTGAACTACTCCAGATTAATCATTCCAATTGATCACACTCATCCATAACCAACCTATTTGAATAGGTATTAACTAGGTATTAGGTATGTTGTATATGATACACATACATAATATGTGAACTTCCTTAAGGAGTGCACAACACAGAGTTTCGACGCTTATGAATCCACTCAAGGCTTAGTTAAGAGTACTCTTTAAACCTAGGTAACATTCCCAATTCCTCTGTGTCAGCTGAACTGAAAAAACTGAACTTCCATTGAACTGCAACAGATGTCTTTCCAGTTTGAAAACACAGAAAATTGTATGAAATTGTATAAAAAACTAGATTTCAACAGTGGAAGAATATTGAGTTGTAACATATATACAACTTTCAAAAAATTTCAAGTCATGTGATAAACATGACATAGAGGAGTTGGGAATGTTACCTAGGTTTAAAGAGTACTCTTAACCAAGCCTAAGTCGATTCATAAGCGTCGAAACTCTGTGTTGTGCACTCCTAAAGGAAGTTCACATATATTATGTATGTGTATCATAATATACAACATACCTACCTAGTTAACAATACGTATTCAAATAGGTTGACTATCAGTGAGTGTGATCAACTGGAATGATTAATCTGGAGTACATAGTTCAAAATATGTTTGAAATATAATAAATATTCAAGATGGATGGCAATCAATGGGTTAGTTGGAAGATATCGCTTCTGCGATAAACTCGCCCATTGCATAATATAATTTTTGTGTATAATACCTAATACATAGAATTCTCGTTAAACGGTGCATGTTATCATACTCCTCAGAAACGGCTGGACCGATTTTGATGAAATCTTGTGTGCTTATCGGGTATGTCTGAGAATAGGCCGACATATTTTTTCATACCCCTAAAAGTTAAGATTGGTCCATTGCGATTTATTTAATTTTTATGATGAGGCATTAAAAAATAAATACAGCCCTAATTTTTTACCCTTCTACCATCAATCCCTAAACGAACGCGTTTGCCGGATCAGCTAGTGTTTTAATAACTTTTTAATCATGTATTGTGCAATAAAAAAGCCTTGACGAGCCATTTTAAGAATTCAAATCATTCATAATGTCCAGTTTTTCTTTTCTTTTTTGTTGTTTTATTTGAAAAGTTTATTTTAAGTACTGATATATTGTACTTATATGTGATTGTGTACGAATGTTTTTGTTGTTGTTGTTGTTGTTATCTGTCATAATTTATAAACAAAAGGCTCACGCCGTATATGATTTAAATAAATTATTCTCAAAGATCAATTATTATTACTTACTCTGTGATTATTCATGAGAAATGATAGGATACAATGCATGTATTTCTGGGTTGATAAAAAGATTGTTTTTTTTTATCTGTAGGTATTTACTTTATTTTAATGTTTTCACATCTACTCAAATGTTTTTTATTTTATTATTTTGTTAACTTTAATGTTTATTCTCCATTGATAATGTTATAGGTTCTGGGTTGTATGTTTCCATTTTTTATATTTTACTATTTATGTGTAAATTATATAATTTTTTGTTAAAGGCTTATAGCCGTTTATTTTGTGAAATAAATAAATAAAAAAAAGTTTATTATTATTATACATGGGAGATTGAGGGACGTCGAGGGGTTGGAAGAAGGCGGCTGCTTTCCTGGCTGCAGGACATTCAGAACAAATTATTGATTAGTAAATAATAATCTATAGACAATATTGTAATACAGTCGATTCCGCTTTATTGGGACACCACTTAATTGGAACAGCCGCTTATTTGGGACAAATCTCAAAGAACAGAAACTAAACCAAGAAACCATTAGTAAATGTATATGTTTAATTGGGACAATATTCCGCTTAATTGGGACAGTATATTTAGTCTGTGTTGATTTTGTAGAAGTGAAATGTTACAAAAACAAAAAACAGACTACACTTGACTCATTTTTGCATTGAATTAAATTGTATGTACCTACCCATTTATTATTTTAATAAGTAATTAATTTTATTTCTAAAAAGTTTACCTATATTACATATTTGTAATTTATATGATAATTTATATTACCTATATGTAATTTACAGTTTCCAAGAGTTTATAAAATAAAATATTAAAAAAAAAATATGCATTGTTTAATTTTATGTGTGTATTACTGGTTATTGGCCTTAGTGGCCAAAACCAAATAAATGAATTTTAAAAAATGTGAAATTCGCTTAATTGGGACAGCCGCTTAATTGGGACAAAATGGCCAAGTCCCGATATGTCCCAATGGGCCACTTGCAGATTTTTTTTATTACATAAGATTGTAAATTAGTATGAAAGAAACACAACCACAATTTATTTTAATTTTTCTTGCACTTTTTTCTTAGATATTAGCTTTTAAAAATTGGATTTTCTCGGAGTGATCAAAAACGATATGGCGGCGCTGTGGCGTCACGGAGTCCCATGTGTGTATGAGATTATAATCTGTGGTGCGAAAGTTACCTACTATGATTCACGGGACTCCGTGACGTCATCAGCTGTCAAAAACCATTTAGAGTGTTTTGCCAAACGTCAAAAATTTTGGGTTTTATTTTTGGAAATTCTCCATAATTTAGATATTTAAAAAAATTTAACTGACATATTTGTGTTTTCCGACCTCAAATTTACTTTATTCGATCATTTTTATTAAAATCTCCCACGACTTCAAGTATCCCGATTGAGCGGAATAATAATTGACTGTATTACCTAATAAAAATATGTTACTGCTAGTATGTACATCCTCGTATAAGACAATAAATTATTATTATGTTGGTGCATTAACTAGAAACTATACCTTTGTAATGAAGTAATGCAATAATAGGTACTACTGCGACCTGCTCAAATAGAACAGCGATCATACAATGTATAGTGTTGCGAACCAGGGATAGTCAATTATCTTCTTTGTAATTTCGAGATTAGAGACAAAATAAAATATTGGCACCTCGACACACGGTTGCCCCAACATACAAGTTTTTTGAGATACGAGCCGTCGAGCGTAGTAATGTGAGAAGAGAAAATTCTCCAGAGAAAATTCTCGTTCTCGAGAAATTTCTCCGAGAATTTCTCCTCTGGTGGAAGAGAAATTTCTCTCCATATTTTTTCTTAGTGATATTTAGACCTTTCGCCCAGTACACTTCGCAGCCAACCTGATTGGTCCAAAAATTTGTGGGGCTGATTAAGGCCCAAATCAGACGTTATTAACAGTTTTATCCATGTTGGTACCTGCAATTTTTTTTAAACTTAAGTATGGGCATGTGGGGTGTCAAACATCAAGATTTTTTGAGCATTGTAAAAATGATCAAAAAAAATAAAAAAATTATTCAAAATACACCATAATTCAATGTAGGCATATTGGTGATAAACTGTCTCAACATTTGTACAATGTTATTGATTGATTGAACAAAGTATTTATTATTATTATACTGTTAAATAAGAATAAAAAAAAATCTCTGAAAATTCTCTACTTCGAGAAATTTGCCAAGAAATTTCTCGGGAAATTTCTCGAAAAATTATTTCTTGAGAATTCCACAACACTAGTCGAGCGAGCGATTTTTAACTTTGAAATGCGAGCAAAATTTGAGATACGAGCTTTTTAACGACACTTGCCTAACTCATTTCTGGAATATTCTGAAAGGGAGGAAGAAACAAACCATCTTTGACATTTTTTTTTAAACGGCTTACAGATGAAAGTGAGTAAAGCATGGCGAAAAAGGCAAAGACCAGTGAAGAGAAAAGCAGTGACGAAAATTAAGCAAAAGTAGCACATTATAAATCTTGTTTATTTCTTTACATTCTTTCATTATTTTTTTGTTGAATATTCGTCATTTATAAATACATTATTCTTATTCAAAGACACGTAACAAAAATAACTGGGTTGACATTTTGAGGGCTGGAACGTATTAATGGCAGTTCAATTAATTTCAATGGAAAAATTTGCTTTGAGATAGGAGTAATTAAAATACGAACAAGGTTGTGGAACGAATTATACTCGTATGTCGTTAACCATTGTATTTTGTAAAACTCCATAATTTAAGATAGAATGAGGACATCAATTTTCACTCCATCTTGTAACGTTTTGCAAACCATTCTTTTTTTATTTTATTCATTCCTTATCGCAAAGGCGCGATCTTTTCCAACTAACTCAAATTCTTCTCAATGATTAGATCTCCACACCATTAATTATTACACTCTCGTCCTCTTTCAACCACGTTCAAGTTTCGCTTGCATCCGTAATGTGGTACCTATTCACATTTGGCGAATATCGCCAGGACACAAAAATATCGTCAGCCATTTAAACCGTGTCAACAAAATGACAGCTAGTCTGAAACGATAAAAACCAATAGAAACGATATCGTCTCAAGTTGCCCACCTTCCAATTTTTAAGCTGGTTGAACGATGCACGTATGTATAGATACGCGCGGCATCCGTATCTCTATGGTAAAAACTTTATAACCTATAAATTTTATAATGTTTCTCGTTTCGTGACAGTTGTTATCTCTGTTGTTGGTTTGTGACGTTTGTTTCCTTAATTAAAAAGCGCCTTATAACCTGTAGTATAACATTTTGGCCAATTCTGAATCATAAAATAGTTTAGTTGCACTAACTAAGTCAACTAAGTGTGAGGAGAAAGTTGAGTCATGATAATTAGTTCTAATTCGTATTCACAGTTTTCCGTACTAATTTAGTTCATTAGTTCATTTTGACACCTTAGTACAACTATAAATTTCGAGAATCTATGGATTTCGTATTCAGAATGAAATTTTAGTTGACAGCCGACGACTAAATTAAGTTGGATTTGACAGAATTTTATTCGCGACTTTTAATGTGCGAATATTATTAGTTGCTGTAATTTTACCGCAGAATATTGCTATATTTTGAAAACAATGTCAAAATCAAAGCGCATCTGACAGATCGTATCTATATCGGTGGACCGTGTGAACAGGTGTGACCATCAATGGGCGTCCGGCGAATTTTTTTTTTTATTTAAACGAAATTCGCCTGGCTATCTCCTCCAAATGTGAACACCCCATAAATGACAGTAAAAGTGAAACGTCTGTTCACACTTCTTTTCAATTGACAATAATGTGAATGCCCCTTTAGATAAAATATGTATAGAAATACATAATTCCATCCACGGTTCGCAATGAATATTTTTACTATCTCTGCAACTGCAATGCAAGATGTAATAGCATCACTGGACTAGATCGCGCATGGTGATACTGTTTGTCTATATATAATATTTATGTGTTTATAATTTACTGTGTTGTGTGCATTCACCTACAAGACCATTGATTGGAACGGGCTGCCACTACAATCTATATAAATAAAAATGAGTTGACCATGTATGTTCCCCCATAACTTGAGAACGGCTGAACCGAATTGGCTAATTCTTTTTTTGTTGTGTTCTTAATTATCAGTAGACGGTTTGCATTAAAGAAAACCCAACAGATAAGTCGAAAATTTGGATTGTATTTTTGCATGAAAGTGACGTTTGTATAACAGTTCCGCTGTCGCGTGTTGCGATAACGATTTTTTTTAAATGTTTTATCCACCATCAACGACTTTTTTTGTTGTGTTCGTTAATGGTTTATATGAAAGAAAACTACTGGAAAATCTCTTCATGTTAATATCGCAGTACAAAAAAATAGTACCTATTACATGTTTGAACGACATAAAATTGGAATATGTAACAGAATTCTATATTGCTAAAATACTGAAATTGTACTGAATGTACTGAAATTGTTTTATTTCAATTCACATAAATTCAAGGGAAGATTTGGTTGAATGAATCACTTCTCAACTTACTGCAGAGCCTAAACCATTGGAGATAGACATGAAATTCACCCTGGCGACGCCGGGTAGGAACATCTAGCCAATAATAAAAATAATAATTTTTCAAAACAACCAAAAAACAGCTTACTGTGAAAGGTGTGTAAGGTTGTATTTGGGTTTATAACAAAAACCCAGATATATCTTTTTTTTTAAAAAAAAAAAAACATAATTAATTTTATATTACCTATTGTATCTATGTGTCAAAATCAATAATACCAGCCAGTAGGTTGTCAAAGGAACGGTTTATTGTGATAGAAAATGGACCCTTAATCTCCCGAGTCATTTTTTGATCAATTTTTTAATTTTTTTGTGATATATGAGTCTAACAGACATAGTTAAAGGTAAGTTTGTGGATTCCACGTCTTCTGTGGAGCTATCAAATGAACTGGACAAAGAAGAATTGTCACGTACAGATACAGTAGTGATATTACAATCACGATTTTCATCAGATAATTCAAAATCAGACTCTTCTAAAGCATTTAAAAAATCTTCTTCGTCATATTTAAAAATAAATTGGTAAGTTAGGACACATTTTGATACTAAATTAAAATTAAAAGATGTATGTATTGTGAATTGTGAACTTTTTGTCTATAATAAACCCTCCATTTGACATACTTTAAAAATGTACATCATCATCTCCGTCGGTCCCTCAATCCTGAAGATCGTGACCATCATGCTTCGTTCTGCAGACCATCTGTCTCCATCTTGATCGATCCTCCGCCATGTGCAAGGCCCCACGTAGTGAGCTCTGTCTGGCCTCCTTAATTTGGTAGCTCCATCTTATTGGCATTCTGCCCCTTCCCCTCTCCCCTTCTACAACCCCAGTCATAATTTAGCATAAATTATAAAATAGTTTTAAATGTATTAGCACCATTTATTTAGCTTTAAATTTGTGCGATTGACAAAACTCTGATTTGAACCCTTTACATTCGAATCAGAGCCGCTATAATGTTCTTAATTTTTTTCATGCATTTTATATTATTTAGCTTTAAATTTATGCGATTGACAAAACTCTGATTTGAACCCTTTACATTCGAATCAGAGCCGCTATAATGTTCTTTATTTTTCTTGATTTATATATTGTCTCAAGTGTTTTATGCTTGTGTGTACGTATGTTTTTTTTTCATATAATTTTATTGTTTGATTTTTATTTTTCTTGTGTCGATAATTTTGTATTTTCATGCTTCTGTGTCTTGTTGATTTGATATTGTAAACCTGACAAACCCAAGTGCCCTATAATGGGGTCTATGGTGTGATGGATATAAATAAATAAATTACTTTTTCCAGGTTTTCGCGATCTCTTCTTGCAGTGTGCCCGAAATATCGCAAAACGGGCTGTCTGCAAATCGTTGAGAGTCGTGTCGAAATGTTTAGCTCGCTGAGGATGGACTCATTGGTCTTGTGTTCAGTCCAATGCACTCGGAGCAATTTCCTCCAGCACCACATCTCAAATGTGCAATAAAGATTGTTTACTATTTATTTATTTATAAACAGATCTCCATATCGTCCATCCAAACTTTGAGCGGTGTGCAATGTCATCGTCGATACAACCCTTTGCCGTGCCGAGGTATCTGAAAGATTGATTTGTAGGCACTGGCACATTCTGAACATGCATAACAAACATGTTTGACTACTAAAAGATAATCAAATAAAGAAAATATACACTTCATAGTTTTTGCAACAATGTATTAATAAACAAACAGCACGCGTTTTTTACAATCAATTTGTAATTAATTATTATCAGCTTTGTTTTACACAATAACATTGTTGTCGATCTGAATAATTTAATATTTATTGATTTGTATCGTGAAAAATAAATGTAGATACCTCATGATAAGAACAAGTTTAGCAACTGGTTGTAATTGCCAACCAGGCAACCTGGATGGGCAAGCATCCGCGTAATATTCTGGGAAAATTTCTCTTACTAAACACACTGCCGTCCTTGCGCATTTGATCCATGTGATTCTCGCACGCCCGCGCTTCATCACACCCCCTCATTCAGACAAGTATATCCTCTTTGTCATTCATTCGTTCCACATTATCCAAACTATCGTAGCTTATTTACACGTATTCTATCCACAACTCACTCCTCTTACATCCGCTCATTCTCCTGATATCCTCATTCTTCACTCTATCCCGCAATGTTTTACCAACCATTCTTCTTAGCGAACGCATTTCCACAGCATTTATTCCACTTTCATCCTTCTTCAACCACGTCCAAGTTTCACTTGCATACAAGTGTCGGTACCAGAATGGTATTGTGCACCATCATTTTGGCCATGTTTGACACATTGCTATTGCTAACAATGGGACGAAGTACACCGTTTATTCTAGCACCGGCAACTTTTCTTCTTTTGATATCCATCCCTCGCAAACAGACTTCCCAAATACGCAAACTCATTCACTTCAACATTCATCGTCGTTCTTTCACTCTCTCTTTCAAACACTAGCACTTTCGTCTTCGCAAGATTCATTTTTAACCCATTTGTACTACAAAACTATCGTAATCACGTCCATGTTTTTTCTTGGATACGTCAGCGATGGTGCCAGAATGCTATTGTGCACCAGCATTTTTGTCAAGTTTGACACATTGCCATTGCCGACTATACCGTTCACTCAAGCACCAACCACTTTCCTTCTTTCAATGTCAATTCAAAAGTAAATATTGTAAATAAAGTAATAAATCATTAAAAATCACCTCTTCTCACAATGTTTACAATGCCTAATCCTTAACAGGTGCAGCTATTGTTTTCAATTATTTTGTTTTTGTAGATGTTTTAACAAAAATATTAGTCAGTATTATATCACTCGTCAATGGTATAGGTTTACCGAAATCGATCGCGATTTAAATAATCAAGTAACGGATATGCATTGTAGAATACCTACTTAAAAAACACACAAACACATTGTGTTTTTTAAGTAGAATACCTACTTAATAAAAAACACAATGTCTCGTAACTAGTGCTGTGGAATTCTCAAGTAATAATTTTTGGAGAAATTTACCGAGAAATTACTCGAAGTAGAGAATTTTCGGAGAATTTTTTATATTTTTTATTTAACAGTATAATAATAATAAATATTTTATTCAATCAATCAATAACAATGTACAAATGTTGAGACGATTTATCACCAATATGGCTACAATTAATTATGGAAACAAAAAAATGTTAGGTTAAAAACATAGAAAAAAGTGCTAATAACTGATGAAAAATCTTGATGTTTGACACCCCACATGCCCAAATTTAAGTTAAAAAAAATTGCAGGAACGTACATGGAAAAAAAGTGTTAATAACCTCTGGATTTGGTTCTTAATCAGTCCCACAAATTTTTGGATCAATGAGTTTGGCTGCAAAGTGTACTGGGAGAAAGGTCATAATACCACTAAGAAAAATTATGGAGAGAAATTTTTCTTCCATCGAAGGAGAAATTCTTGGAGAAATTTCTCGTTCTCGAGAAATTTCTCCAAGAATTTTCTCTTCTCACATCACTACTCGTAACTGTTACACAGTTAATCCTTCTAAAATAACTGATAAATACATCTACAATACGCGTATAAAGTTTTATACTTAGCTCTGATGATGCCAATTCGTCAGTAAAAGAGCTACGCGATTTTGTAGTACAACGCATACAACGGATAGGACCAAAAACGTTGCTGATTCCCCACTTTAACACACATTAAAAAATATATACAAATGTCATTACGAAATAATTAATGATTTAAAATTAAGTTGCATTAATTTTTGGTATTATTATCAAAATATATTAATTTTACTTTGCAACTATTAAATTGGAATTTTAAAATAGTAAAGAATGAGGATATTAGAAGAATGTGCAAGAGGAGAGTTATGGATAGAATGCGTGTAAATAAATTGAGATGGCTTGGTCATATGGAACGAATGGAAAAAGAAAGAATGACAAAAGAGGATATACTTGTCTGAAAGGAGGGGTGTGAGTAAGCGCGGGCGTTCGAGAACTACATGGCTTGATCATGTTGATCAAATTCTCAAGGACTGCCGTATTTTGAGTAAGAGAAACCAACGTGCGTGCATGAGGAATAATTGTATAACTGTAGAAGAAGCGAAAGAAGTATGTAAGGACAGATCCATATGGCATTCCGTTCTCTCTGCCTACCGCACTTGGGATACGGAGTAAGGGAATCTAATATATAAAAGGAAGTGGTGTGTGTTACAACACTTATACCTAACTCATAATAGAGTCTCGGCCTCCGGAACAAGGGGTCCGTGGTTCGATCCCAGGTGCCGGCAAACTCCCCTTTCACGGCACAGGCTTTTAGCTTAGTGTGAAAGGTGTATAAGGTTTGATATGGGGGGGCGAGATATGGTGAAAGAATGGTTTTGGTTGAGGATAAAATAAATTAAAATTATGCCAAAAATGCCAACGGCTGAGACTCTACTGGGCTACCCACAGCACTCCAGGAGTTAAAACAATAAAAAAATAAAATGGTCTCAATTAAATATATAGTGAGGCTATATAAATAAGAGACGACAAGTTATTTGTAAATGGACGAAAGTGTAAAAGACAAATTTAGATTCAAATAAACATTTAATTAAAAATAAAAAAATTCTTACCACTATTACAAACACACGTTTAAACAGCAACACAATACTACGACTTACTCACTACCCCGTATTGTCTGTGCACACGTAATTATCCCAATATAAAAAAACACACTTGATTATTATTTCAATAAAAACGAAAACGTAGCACTTTTAAAATAATTAAATTTCACTTTGCGATGATTGTAATGGATCCCACGATGAGGGCGCCTCTGGCATGAAAATGCCTAGAGGCAAACAAGTTGAAGAAGGCGCCCCTTGGCGCAGTGCTGGGAGGGCGAAGTCCCACGTCCGAGGCTCCTGGAGGCAATTACCAGCCTACACAGGTGCAGAGTTGGCTCGTCATGACTTCAGGAGGAGAATATCTCGACTCAACTGAAGTCCAGTGGCCAGAGACAGACTTGTCTCTCTGAAGGTCAGATGATGAGTGATGGCAGGAGCGATCCTTCTACCAAGGACAACTGACTGCTCACTACGACTCGCTGATGATAACTGATCACCACGGATGGCTGATGGAGACTAACTGATCTTTCAAGGACATTTCTCCGCTGTTCCTTGAGTGGTGTAGAGAGGGGTTGGTCATATACCCCTCCTACGCTGTGATGCATCTCTGTGCAGCGCCGTGATTGGCTAATTGAATACCAATACACGCTCACCGCAAGTTCCATTGTATTGCGAGTACACCTGCACCCTTGTCTGCATTCCAGGAATTATGCAGTAAATAATAAAATAAATATTTACAAATGACATGATGTGATAAAGCGTTCAATGCACTGATTTTAATTAATAATTAATTAATTCACATATGTTATAGTGTCTCTTTCACTGATATTAATTTCGAAACAATATTTCTAGTGTCCATTATCACAGTTTATTATTATATAACGAGCGTCCATTCCGCAACACAAATAACACATATCTTATTCTATTACATATGTCACAATACAACCCTTTAGGTAGATAATTAAATACTCAAACTATGTATGTCACAATTAAATTATAATTCATACCTAAAGAGCTGTTTACATAATTCAACACATGTCACCGATATCGACACTCAATATCTCGAAGCGTAGGTATAAAAAAATCCAACCAAGCCGATACTAAATAATAATAATACGAAGAAATTATAAAATATTCATTAAATAATTTGATACATAATGAATGCGCCTTAAGTTGATACATAATGAATGCGCCTTAAGTTGATACATAATGAATGCGCCTTAATCTTTTGTCGAGTTATTATTATTTTATTACCCCTGTTGCTATGTAGGTACAAATTTAAATAAACAATGATATTTTGTATATAGGTACGAAGATTAGTAAACAATTAAGAACAATATTAACGCAGGTACCTTTTAAGTGCAGGGATATTTTTAATGTTCGGATTTTCAGAGTTCTCATGAACTGCATTGTTTATTTCGGTATTTCAGTACCACTTTCTACATAACAATTATTATTTTTAATGATAACTTTTCGGCACAATACCTACTATACCGGGCATAACAGGTTGTATTTGGGTTTATTTCAAAACCCAGATATATCTTTTAAAAAAAAAAAAAATTTAATCGAATGCTGAGCTTGAGGAAAAAGGTTTGTTAAGGTCGGTAGAAAAAGATGGACAGCCTAATACAGAATCAGATAGAAATGGTGTAAGTGATGAAGAGGATGACAACGATGACTATGAATTTCGTTTTTCATTTCCATCAAGGCAAGTAGATTTGGCTTTGAAATATCGATTAATTATATCGAAACTTAGAAAACTCGTCAAGTTTTTTAAGAACTCGCCGACAAAGAATGATGTCCTACAGCTTTATATCTACGAAAAAATAGGAAAACCCCTCCAACTGACACTGTAAAACTCGCTGGTCAAGTCTTGCGAACATGATTGATACGTACAGTATAGATATCTCTTCTAATGTGCCCATTACATTCCCCAAATTTCAGTGCACTAAATGTTGTAGCTTGTTGAGTTTGTATAGTGTATACGTATATCTGCCTTTACACTATACAAACTCAGCATGCTAAGATATTTAGTGCACTAAAATTTGAAGAAGAGTCTCGTTCGGATAGCGTACTGTGTGGTCGTGTGTTGTTACCCGCTTTCACCACTGGATCCAGATAAGACTTTTTATTTCATTTTGCAACAATTTTGTTATTTTTCATTAATTAATTAGTTAGACTGAAGGGTCAGTTTTTTCAATATTGATCTAATCTTTATTATTTTATTTTTATTATTTCACTAGTAGTTAGATATAATAACAACTGAATATATACACTAGTGTTAAGTCATATCCCTCTCTTTCTTTCATCATGGAACCACTTCCGGTTCCTCCGATTCCACCCGATCCGCCCGATAAAAAACGCAAGATAGCGAAGTCCAAAACGGACAAAAAATTTGATGTTGAATATACGGATACAAATCAGACATCAACCCCCTCTCCCAATCCTGGGACACAACCTCTCGTCACTCAGAATAATCCGAGTTGAGCTCCTACTCCCTCTACCTCTGCCTCGATGATCATAGAAAACTCTTCGTCTTCTCCAACCAATTCCACAATACATAACGTTCGGCAACACTTCTATTCGGAAAAAACACGTGGTCCATTCATCGTCTATGTACAAAATACTGATTCCACCCCCATACACCCGATGGAATTTGAACGCTTCATCTACACAAAAAAATTACCTAACATAATAAATGGTACGATCAAAGGGGAAGGAAGATATAAGATATCTATGGAATTCACAAATAGTTTGTCAGCAAATAACTTTATTAAAAACTGTTTCTTGTTTTCGAATTCAAAATATAAAGCTTTTATTCCATCGTTTAATGTTAGCCGTATGGGAATTATAAGAGGCATATCCCCTAATATTTCTGACGATAAGATTATCTCATCAATCCGAACGTCCAACCCAAAAGTCGGTGAAGTTATGAAAATTCGTCGCCTCAATTATAAAGATAGAACTGCCGACACCCCTACCTGGAAACCGTCAAACTCAATAGTGATTACGTTTGAGGGACAGATGCTTCCTAAGCGTATATTTATCTTCTATAATTCATTCCCAGTGGAGGTATACTTTTACCCCACCATTCAGTGCTATCGCTGCTGTAAATTCGGACATACCAAAGCTGTATGCAGATCTACGCCTAAATGCATTAACTGTGGAGGAAATCATTCGGTAGAAGAATGTACTTCTGCTTACAACAAATGCTTAAATTGTAAGGGAGATCACAAGGCAGTTAGCCTAACATGCCCAGAACTGGCCAGACAGAAAGCTATCAAATATTCGATGGCATCAGATAACATCTCATTCTTTCAAGCTTCAAAACTTCACCCACTTAGTGGTAAAACTTCATATGCCCAGGTCACCGCAAAGTCTACAAGTAGTTTCGCAGAACCTGATACTTTCGCGACTCCCTCCCCTAATACCTCATCTGCTACGACAAGTGATAATCATTCACAAAAGAAGGCTATTTTCAAATATAGGGTTCCCTCTTCTCCTAGAACTCTGGGTTATGATAAGTCGGAACACAACAAGCACGTTTTCCTTCCCAACGGCTCCTCGTGGTCCTCAGCTCCTGATGGTTGTGTCATATCATCCAATACCCGACCAACTTCCCAAATGGATCTCTCAAGCTATGAAGATAGCATACAAAACAACCTTCACTCCGACAATAATAACTTTATCAGAGTGATGATAAACATGTTATTAGAAGTTTTATCATCACAGAATATATTACCGTCCAACGCAGCTCTTTTAATTTCATCTTTAAAAACTTTCCTCTCTGAAAATGGACCCTCATCAATTTCAAAACAATGATTTTGCAATTCTACAATGGAACAGCCGCAGTGCTGTTTCAAAGAGAATTGAAATTCTCCAAATGCTGAATCTATATAACGTAAAAATTGCTGCCATTTCTGAAACGTGGTTTCCACCAATGTCTCACTATACAGTCCCTGGATACTCGATTGTTAGGGATGATAGGTGTGATGGCAAAGGAGGAGCTGCCATTTTTATCCATTCAAGTTTACAATTCTCCCAAATACATTTACCACCCTCCCATTCAATGCAAATTGTTGCAGTGAATGTAGCAGGTGTAACCTTCATTTCAACATATATTCCTCCAAAAGCTTCATTTCACCTATCATATTGGAATAGCATAACACCACTGTTTAACAAGTCATTCATTGTTATGGGTGATTGCAATGCGCATTCATCTTCTTGGGGATGCGCATTCACAGATTCATCAGGAAATAATATCTTGGATTACTTGGATCTTCATAATCTATGCATATTAAATAATGGACAACCGACTAGGCTATCCTCCCCACGCCAACGCCCAAGTGCGGTGGATATTTCAATATGTACCCCCGATCTGGCACAGTCTTTAACCTGGAGTGTAATCGAGGACACGTTTTCAAGCGATCATTTCCCAATTTTGCTACACCTGGGCAAAATTTCCAACAAACTCCCTCCTAAACAGATTCCCCGAGGTTTTAATATTAAGAATGCCAATTGGGATGAATTCCATTCCGCTTTAAACTCCTGTGTTTCCCAACTTAAAAATATTAAAACCGATTCAGATATTTCTCAGCAGGCTGACGAATTGAGACAAATGGTTGTTTCGGCAGCAGAAGCATCTATTCCTAAATTCCATAAATCCCCTGGAAAGCCATCAAATCCACCATGGTGGGATAGTGAGTGCTCCACGGTTGTTCAAAATCGCCGAAATGCAATACGAACTTATAAAAGAGATATGACATTTGATAACTTTATACTCGCAAAGCAGGCACAAGCGGTAGCTAAAAGAACTTTAAAAAGAATTAATTAAAATAAAACACTTATTAGTAGTATATCCACGGTGACTTTTTATTGGACGCGAGCCGGCTTTCAAGAGCTTCCGCTCTCATCATCAGGCTGGCGAAAAGCAAAGGGAAAAATGCCAAGGAATCTATCTTCTCTAACATTATCTGCTCCTTTACCATCACTGGTCTTGAATAACACAACTATCCCGTTTTCCGATGTCGTCAAAAATTTGGGTTTATTCTTCGATACTAAGTTATCATGGTGGAAACAAATCAATGAAATCAGTAGAAAAGTATTTGGTTCACTGCATTCTCTTAGGAGAATGCAGAATTTCCTTTCAGTTGACACTAAAAAACTACTGGTTCAATCATTGATCCACCCTCTTTTTGATTATGCTGATGTTTGTTATTTGGATTTGTCCGTCGAAGGTTTGAACAAATTGGAACGTCTTCAAAACACCTGCATCCGTTATATTTTTAATCTCAAAAAATACGATCATGTGTCTGAGTATCGTGAGCGTCTTGGTTGGAGTAAAATTCCTCAACGCCGGGATATTCACACGCTTCTCTTATTGTACAAGATTATTTTTGTTCCAACTGCTCCCGCATATCTTAAGGAGAGATTTGAATTTTTGAGTTCCCATGGCGTCCCACTACGATCAGCAGCCAATAATCTTCTGGCAATACCGCCACATCATTCCAGTTGCTACACAGACTCCTTCACCGTCCATGGGGCCAGATTGTGGAATCAGCTTCCACCAAAAATTCGTACTTGTACGTCTTTTTATACTTTTAAAAGAGAGATCAATGGTTGCTAGTTATTTGTGACGTTTATACATAGATTCATCCTAACATATTTTTTTTCTCTTCTTCGCGTGTATTCATTCACGTTGAGCAGCCCTCCCCCCCTCCCCCCCTCCAACATGTGTGTTGCATTTCGCATTTACATATTTATTTATTTTTTTATTTGTTTATTTATTTATTTTTCTTATATGTATTGCTGTATTTACGGTACCTATGTATCTTAGTATCTATTTATATGTATGTATGTATTGTATTTACGGTATTTATTTTAGTATCTTTTTGTATGTATATATTAATTATTTATGTTGTTACATATTTATTTTTAATTCTTTTGGTAATTTTTTAAGAGTATGTATTATATATTTATGGATTATAATTTGGTTTCTATGTATCATTTTAAAGACTTTTTATAATTATTTTTATTTTTTATCATTGTTTACAATTTATCTTGTTTTACTTTATTGGGTTAGTTGGAAGATATCGCGTCCCTGCGATAAACTCGCCCATTGTGCAAAATATTCGTATATACCATGTTGTAATCTCATTCTTTTTGTTAAAATATTTTGTACAATAAAGTTTATTATTATTATTATTATTATATTATGTCAGCGCGAATTGGGCAGTTAAAGAGTGCATGGTCAATCGTCTCATCGTCCTGGCCACACTCGCAGAGAGAGCTCTCTACGAGCCCCAGTCTATGAAGATGGGTAGCGATCACACAATGTCCCAATCTCAAACTTGAAAGTACAGAGATTTCCATTTTGTTAAGCCTTCCGCTTGAGTACCACGGGGCACTCGGAATTTCGGGTTGGATCGTGCGATAGTATTAACCTTTAAGTTTGCTCGTTTCTGACCAATCTTCACGCCACGCAGTGAGAGCTCTTTCGCGGAACTGTTTGCCCAAGTCAGCGATTAACGGTTCGTGTATGCTTGAAGTCACTCCATTATTAATGGTGGACTTCGCCAGCTCGTCAGCGACCTCATTTCCCCCAATGGCGCGATGGGACGGGATCCAAGCCAGCAATACAGTTTTCGATGCCAAATGGAGGTCAAAAAGATATCCCTTTACCCTACATATAATTGAATTGTGTATTAACGACTTTGGGAGTCCCAAAACTGCCTCAAGAACGCTGCGGGAGTCCACGAATATAACTGGTTTGTTCAAATTCAAATCACCAACTGTTTTCAATGCTTCAGCAAGCGCTACAGTCTCAGCTGTGAAAATGGAACAGGGATTCAGAAGTGGCCTGAGCTTTGTTAAATAATAATACAGTGGAACCTCTCATAACGAGTTTAATTCGTTCCAGACTCTTACTCGTTATGCGAAACACTCGTAATGCTAAACATTTTTTACCATAGAAATCAATGTAAAATACAATAATGCGTTCCATGCCGAAAGAATAAGTATTCTTGTAGTACCTACTTAATGATTTTTATTTATTAACGTTTATTCAAATAAAATAACTTATAAAATAGTGTAACAACTTGTATTACAAAAAAATTAAGATTTAGGAAAAAAACGTACCTAAATAAAAATATGAATTTATGTCAATAATAACTAATCATTTTTAACAATAAAACTAACGTAAACGTAACCGTTTCGTAGACATTCTTGACACCCGCTTTGAAGCATCCATCTTCTTTATTTTATCTTTGTTCTTGAGAATAGTGCAGATCGTTGATGTTGAGCGATAGTACCTATGTGCGCGCTACATATGCCACGCTCACACCTTGTTCTCGCTTTTCAATGATTTTACGTTTCATTTCAACGCTTATATTTATTATCTTCTGGCTGTCTTGTGTTTTTTTTCTTCGGGGACAATTTTGAACGGATAATAATACTTTGCACATAAAAAATTACTAATAATATTAGTACAAATTTTGGAAGTCACAAGTGAATGTCGTGAAAAAGGGACTTACCTACCCTTTCTATGTAACTCTTTATGCAAAATATCGCTCGTTATGGGAGCAACTTTTTCACATTTTTCTTTGCTCGTTATGCGAGTTACTCGTTATTTATTTATTCATTTACAAATATTTACGGCCAAAGCCTTTAACATGTTAAACCTCTGTATACATACAAAACATGTAAACAAAGGAAAGATCTGTTACAAAAAAGACACAAAACAATTAGACTAAAGAAACGAAAGCTTAACAGACAATATAATCGTGTTATAATTATAAAAAAAGATACAAAATTGTTAAAAAAATTTGGTCAAGACATTACAAAGAGAAATCAAAGTGGTATAAAAATGTCAAATATAGTAAAAAGTCAATTAGTTAAAATTCATAAGTTAAAAATTTGGTCAAGACATTACAAAAAGAAATCAAAGTGGTATAAAATTATGAGAGGTTCCACTGTATAATCATAGAACATAATTATTGTATACTGGGTCAAGTATAACAATATTAGGTTCTTTATAATAACGACACGGACATTTTATATTTACACAATATATTCAATAAATAATTCCTATTATAATTTGTCGAACACAATTTGTCAAAACACGCAGCCTAACAGTGCAAGTCAAGGTTCTATCAATTAATGAGCGCCGTTCCCTGTAGTGAGCTAACCTATATAGACTACATAGTATTGCTACTCACTCATCATAACTACTGTTTACTTGAAAACAAGGTTCAAGGTTCACTTAACCTGTACTGTGTATCAAAGTCCAAACACTACAATAATTATTATATTTAAGTTCTTGGCACTATAATATTATGACATGGTAGGCCCCACTGTTGTCATGGAGATATTAATTTCATAGACAATAGTAATATTCACGCAATTGTTGTCATATGTAGAATTATTTTTTGGTCACCACATTTATTATTTTTGGGCACCAAGGTCATGGCCACACTAGATAAATGGCCTGCGTACAGAAATACCTACTTACGAGAGTAGTGCGGTGTATTAATGTACTCAAACCGGAAATGGCATTTTGCAGTTCAAATCTGTCCCCTAGTACCGTAATTTTTAAATTATTCACTCCTCTAGTGGAGTAAATTATTTTAAAATATGATTCTAAGCAGCAAGCCTATATTTTATTAATATATTATATATGAATCATACCAACCAAGTTAAAGCGAGAAAAACCTCAACAGAGAACTCCTTCTTTGTTAAAACAAATTGCCTTATATTTTAAAGTTCTTATTGAGTAGTAAAAAAAAATACCTTGGCTCTTTTCATAACCAAAAATATGATTTAAAATAGAAATAATCGAGATAAGTTTTGAACTTGCGACATCCAGCATTCAATAGTTTTTCCATAATCCTAAAATGAACTATTGAAATATTAATGATATATCAGAATTCAAAATAGTTATATTTGATTCTTATTCCTTACAATGTGATTTTTGTAAATATTGGGTTCAATAAAAAAGAGAAGTCATGTGATGGTAAATATGTTTATTGAAAATAGAATATTAACATAGCTAGGTGTGATCTGAAAAAATCAAAACATGAGTAAATTAACATATCAATAAACTACAACATACAGTTAAACATATCAACATTACTTACAACATGAAGAATATTTTAAAACTATTTTTAAAAAATTCTACGATACAATATAGTACAATATACATTACTATAAAATATATAGTAAAAAACAATAGTACTATGAATGCTTAAATGAAATGAATTGAAAAATATATATACAATAAATAAACTTCGGTGAGCTATTCAAAGACTGATAAAATTTCAACTTTTGGTATAAGTATAATATACAAATACAATCAACGAAGACATTTCAAGTTATCATAAGCCTAGTACTTAATTTTGCCTAAGCTTTAGTTTTGGATATGTTTTATTTTTCTCCAAGCATAATATTTCTCAACTCCTCTAAATGTTATGTAACTTGATAATTGCACTCGGTGTCTGGTGCCTTGCCTGAAAAAGAAAAAATGTTATGTAAGTGCGAAGTTATTACACTACTACCATATTTACCATCACAGCATATCCCACAAGTGGGGTAGTCAGCAGACCAGCTGCATGTAATAAACACACAAACTGTTCTCTCCCTGCCAACAATAAAACATTCAGAATGGGTGGCAAACCTCATTGTTGAATTGAAGATGTAAAATGTTATTATAATATATAAAATTCTACATCCATAATCTATTTCGAAACAGAGAGCATTACGCTCGTATTTAGGACTGGAAATACACAGATTTAAACATGTTGTATTGTTGTAATTTGAGACAAGTGTTTCTTTCTACTATTGATTATTGATTCCTTAATATTCTTAAATGATATTCTTAAATATTTTTAAAACAAAATGTCTTATGTTCTTAAACCTTAATAATTATGTAGATACCATGAATGCCTTTTGGAAGAACTGGAATGATGCGCGAATCAAATTAGTTATACTTTGTGCTATTTATGTAAATTGATGATTATTTTATTTCATGTATAAGTTGATGGTTCTTCTTGGAGAAGATCATCTGGAGTATTTGAAGTTATTGGCTAGGGATATTTCAGTAGTCTCAATTATTATCGCAGTGTACTACTAACAGTTGAAATTTTTTATTTGACTAAGCCATCATCAGATTGTTTATATAGGTTATGTTATGTTAATAACCGAATCTTGAGTCATTAACAATATCCTTGATGCTGAAATTAAAAATGAAGTATGAAAATCCAAGATCACTTAATATTTTCACAATAATACATTTATATAATCAACTCTCACTTTCGAAAAACATTTCAAAACGTTTAAGTGAGATTCTGTAAGATTGTGATAGCTCTCTGTAAACTTGCGAATACTATGTACTTTCAGACATTTTGAAACACGGAATTAGTATAAAAGTCAGTTTTACACTTTGCTGTTCCATTAATTAGGTACATAAATCACATGCGCGCAACCTATAAAATGTAACACACAATCACGCCATTATTTCATACGGAGAAGCGTCAAACACTTTTTTCATGTTAAATACACTTGTTTTTACATATAAAATAAATTTTAACGTTCACCAGACAAAAACGATCACTCAATAACCTGGTAAGATCGAAATAAGGTAGATTCATTAAGTATAAATTCAACAAACAGTAGATAACAGTCTACCTTGGTACGGGCTCATGCCCAGTTAGGTAGACATTAGTGACTTATCTTTTAAAATCTGTTTTGTAAATAAAATAAATAAATAAATAAATAAAATAAATAAATAAATTGAAACTACAGCACCATAATCAACAGTAACCGTCAAACACCAAAACTTCACCGCACCACTTGCGATCTTTCGCAACCGGAAATAGTTTCAGTACGCAGGCCAATATCTTTAGTGTGGCCATGCACCAAGGTCTTCGACACCGGCAACACTACTTTTCCCATTATTTTTTTTTGTTTTGTGGTTTAGCAAGCACTAAAATAAAATTAAACCTCCAAAAAAATCTAATTCGAATACAAACTTCCTAAACTATGTTCATATTAGATTTTATTTTTTGCCCGTTTTATTTTACTTGCTAATAAAAAAAGAAAGAAAATATTTCGCCAAAATATCCAAATAATATTATTGTAGCAACAATTTTCCTCCATAGAAAACTATATTTCACAGATATTTGATATTGGGGCCAACCATCTCAATGAGTTCTTTTATTATTCTATGATGAGGTACTAGTAGAAGAAGTGCTGTCACAATGCATGGTCATGTAACTGTACAAGTTCTATAATACTAATAAAGTTGTGGTGTATACAAGTTCATGTAAATATATTAAATGATGGAGGGAACCAGTTCTGGTGACCATAACTTTGTAAACTGCCAACAAGATAAGTGCGTCTTGTGTGACATGCAAATATGTGTAACTGAGGATGATGATATAGAAGCCTTTCTGGCGAATGTCGTAGTGAAACAGGAACCTGTGGGGGAAGAAAGTTGTGACATTGGATATGCAGTTCCCTATGGTGATATAGATATACATGAACCTGATATAAAAATTGAATGCGAGAGAGCCAACAATGTAACAGTGGCCAGTACATCTTCTCTGCATACAGAGTGTGCAGCAGGTCCAAGTAAACAAACTCATAAAAAGGAAACGAGGAGAAGTAATGTTCAGAATATAAACAACAAAAGGAAGTCGATAAAAAAGTTAAACGTTTCAGTCGAAAATATCAGTACTTTAAGCAATATAAAGAAGCATAAAATGAATTACAGTGGTGAAAAACCTTTTGAGTGTAACATTTGTGTGAAAAAGTTTAGCCGATCTTCTGAATTGCAGGCACATATAAGGATTCACAATGGTGAAAAACCTTTTGAGTGTAATATTTGTGTGAAAAAGTTTAGCACTTCATCTAATTTGCAGAAACATAAAAGGATTCACAGTGATGTAAAGTCTTTAGAGAGTATTGAAGAATCATAAGAATATTCACATGGGTGAAGTTTTTTTTTTTTATTTTCAAGTAATATAAATATAGTTGGAAAGTTATCTTCCGAGCAGTGTGGGCGTGGTCGTTAGGGCAATTTTAATCCCAACGTTTCACCCACGACTGTGACGGGCATTTTCAGGGGTAGTTGCATCATAGTTTTTATGTCTGGCAACTCTACATGTAATATTTGTATGAAAAAAAATTAGCCGGTCTTATTATTTGCAGACACACAAAAGAATTCACAGTGCAAAGATTCACAAGGATTTGTATAATTGTGCTTATTGTATATTTGTATCTCAATAAAATATTTTGAATTTGAATTTGAATTTTGGTTAAAAACTCTATCTATTCCCTCATGCCGTATCTCAAGTGGGGAAGGAAGAGAGAACGGAACGCCATATAGATCTATCCGTACATAGGTACTAATTTCGTTTCTTCTACAGTCATCAATTTCTCATGCACGCTCGTCGGTTTCTCGTACTCAAAACACGGCCGTCCTTGAGTATTTGATCAAGCCATGTAGTTCTCGGATGCCCGCGCTTTCTTACACCCCTCTTTTCAGACAAGTATATCCTCTTTGTCATTCTTTCCTCTTCCATTCGTTCCACATGACTAAACCGTCTCAATTAATTACACGCATTCTATTCACATCACTCCCCTTGCATACACTCATTCTTCAAATATCCTCATTCCTAACTCTATTACCCACACTTTACCAACCATCCTCCGCAGCTTTCTCATCTCCACAGCATTTATTCACTTTCGTCTCCCTTCAAACATGTACACGCTTCGCTTGCATACATAAGAAAAAATGTGATGATGTGCATTGGCAGGATTATCACTCTATATAGAGATTATCATTATCGTGGCATTATATTGAATTACGCTTTAATTGAATTCTCTGATTGTGCATGCTGTAGACACTCTTAATTGGGGAACTGGCCAGATCTTTTTGTATGTTTGTAATTTATGTATAAAATAATATAAAAATAAAAATAAATAAATAAGTGTCGGTACCAGGATGGTATTGTGCACTAATAGTTTTGTTAATCCTAGCACCGGCCACTTTTCTTCTTTCGATATCTTTGTCGTGTCTTCCGTCCCTCGCAAACGAACTTCCTAAATATTGAAACTCTTTCTACAATAATACAAATGGTTCTACTATATTCCCTATTGTTTGGTGAAATGTTTTGTTTTATAATAATGACTATGTCCGCGCTAGATATATTAATATGATTTTAATTTATTTAGTATGTAGGTATTTTGATATGATGTATGTAATAAGATTATATTTGATCATATGAGAGATCTTATACTATGCCTACCTTTTGTTATTATTTCATAATGGTAGATCCTTGGGTACGAAAGTATTGTGTAGGTAAATATGTAAAAATGTAAATAATATAGTAGGTAGTTTATATTAATTAATGATATTAAAGAATTATTTTTTATTACATGTAAGATGTTAGATGTAGGTATACATCCAATGATTAATTGTATAACTGATTTATTATATCTATAAAATTTCTATCAAGTCACAAGACGTATGGGATACTGTCATTATATTGCAAAATATAGTTTGGACTTAATATCTGACATTGAAATAGGTATAAAGACACCTTTGCATTTTGTAAAACAAATGTAATAATAAATTTGATTAAGGACGTATTGGATATTACAAGAAATAATAATGTTTGATTTGTAAATAAATGCTTAGTAACAGACAAGGGTGAAAACGTCAAAAAAAATCGAAAAAATGTACCGCGCTGCAAGTCTAGTACCTACATTATTATTATGTCTATGATGTACCTACACGAATATGCGCGGTCGGGAGTACCGCACGCTCTCACCATTGTTTTGCCGAATATTCGGCATTATGATCTTTCATAATATTCGGTATTCGGCAAATATACTATTCGTTGCATCCCACTTTTTGTGATTTCTTACCAAATTAATGATGACTACGAAAATAATGCCAGTTTCAACGAAATGTCTAAAAACGCTAGTGTCGTTCATTCAGATGCTACATATAAAATCACATACAAAGATTTATTATTTGAACAAGATTAAAAATTTAGCTTTCACAAGTTTTATTAAAATTAGCTCACGGTTTGCTAGTCATTTATTTATTTGCTGGACCAATAATCATTATGCCGGTCAAATAATAATTTTGCCGGTCGATTAAATTTAAAGTTTTACAATAGCATATTATTTGCAATACGAATATAATATTCTCGCTGGGCATACGTAGCATAATACCCGTTAGTACCCATAATACAAGATTCATATCTTAGTTTGGGACTAGCTCGGTCTGTGTGAATTGTCTACACGTGTTATGTTATGTTATGTTATGTGTTATGATATATTTGCCGGCAGGATACAATTTACTGCTGAACATAACATCAATATTTACTGATCGTTTCAATGATAGCCTTTTTGTTGTTGTGTGAACACGTCATGTTATTTTTCTTTTTACCATTTGTCTATGCCTACCTATACATTTTCAATTGCCATTTTTTATTGAATAAATTGTACTTATTATTATAATTATTATTTTTTTATTTGTATCGTAGCACCCATCCACATACGAGGAACTTTTTCTTGTAAAGTGGCTCCCAGCTAGCCGTGCAAAAGTTGATAGTAATATTATAATATTATTATTATTATATAAATATCATCCTGCACTGAGACCATAACAGCTTTTGGCCAAAGCGGTCTCAGCAGGAAATATATAATAAAAAACCAACAAAAAGAAATATATTATATAACATCACATTATGATGCAATTAATATTTTTTTTTTGTACTGTATCCCATCTGACAAATATTTGTTAATCTTCTACCGTAGATGTGCGGAAACAAAAATTTATTATTTGAACAAGATTAAACAGTTAGCTTACACAAGTTTTATTAAAATTAGCTCACGGTTTGTTGGTCATTTATTTATTTTGCTGGACAAATAATTATTTTGCCGGATAAACAATTATTGTGCCGGTTGATTAAATTTTTAGTTTTTCAATATCATATTATTTGCAGTAGAAGTATAATATTTTCACTGGGCATAAGTAGCATATCAACATGATACATTTGTCGACAGAATACATTTTTCTGCTGAACATTGTTATATTATGCTGATCGTTTAAAATAAATGATAGCCTTTGAAAAATTGGCAGCGGGCCGTCAGACCGCTTGTCCATATTTTGATCTAATATTTTCATAGGAAAATTTTGTATTTTTTAATAACTACAAAATGGCTGGAAAACGATCATTTTAAAGTTCGGAAGAGTGATTTACAAAAAAAAATATTTCAAGTGACTGATTCCTCTTTTGAAGAAGAATTGAATGAGATATTACTTAGTTCGGATCAATAGGATATCGAAGATGTCAATGAAGAATTTCTAACGCAATATTCAGAATTTGTACAGCAAAGTGATGAAAATGAAGATGCAAATGAACAGAATTTGTCCAACAAAAATTAAAATAAAGACATCATACATAATATGTTTGTATTGGATGCAGACAGCTTGTTTGTCTGCAATACTCCAAACTTTTTGTCAATAAATGACGTGAATTGGTCATTTGCCAGAATTTTGTTTTCGCGCTTAGTTATTATTTCTATACATCATTTAAGACTTTATATATTAAGATTTTCGAAAAAAAAGGAATATAATGTTTCTGGTTGGATTTTAGATCATACATAGTTATTTAATGAATTGAATACACTGAATCCTTGAATCTAGTTCATATATTTTTGAACAAACCGTATACTATTATATAATTCTATTGTTTTACATATTAGTTGCTCTTTTGAATGCACATATTTTATTCTTTCAGTGCTTTTGTTTAATGTAAATTGAATTTCATAGGGAAAAGTTTAGATCAGTCTTAATTTAGACTATTTTTAACTATTCTAAATTTGATTGTAATGTAATTTTTAACTATTTATCTTCATAGTTTTTGTCTTGTTTTTGATTTTTAACATAAAGTGTATGTTATTACTGTTTGCTAGCAACGTGTTCGCCATCCGCATGGGTAATTTGCGGGACCTTGATTGGTTTGTTTCGAACCGTTTGTGTCCTTTAAAACAATAAATGAATAAAAAATTATGGCTGTGTCAAAAATAGACTAAAATTACCTAGCTTAGTATTATAATATCTATATTTTTTTTTATATATTTCCGCTAATAAATGTTTATTTTTTACACGCATATTTTATTATTATGAGCCAATAGTTTAATAAAATCTAAAAAGCGATTTATATTACTGTGTTTATTATATAATATGGATTTTAATATAGCGGTCTGTCAAGGTAGTGTAAAAATAAAATCACGTCCACAGTTGAAGGTTAAAAATAGATGGAGATGAGATTGACTTGGCCTGATAATATGAAGTATTTGGGGGCAACTGTAGATAGTAGGTAAGTGGAATTTCAAAACAAATTTCGGAAATACAACAACAAATAATTAAGTATTGAAAGAATGAGTTTTCTCAATAGAATGAGAATGGATGCGCATGGCAGAAATATGATGATGTACATACAACTTCATAGTATTGCCTCATTTTAATTATGCTCATCGATTCTCTTGTGGAAAGTTCAATTTTAACGGTAATGCACCAGGTTATAATTATTGATATTAAGAAACAATATACTGAACATCCCAACTAGCAAAGTTTATCAATCTGGTTCGTAGCACCGTGTCTATGGTTTATGAGCAACTTTTTTGGCTTTTGCCGATTAGTAGTCATTGATTTTAATCTGTCAAATTGAACGTTGTGGCCTGAGCTTTGTTAAATAATAATAATACAGTGGAACCTCTCATAACGAGTTTAATTCGTTACAGACTCTTACTCGTTATGCGAAACACTCGTAATGCTAAACATTTTTTACCATAAAATCAATGTAAAATACAATAATGCGTTCCATGCCGAAAGAATAAGTATTCTTGTAGTACCTACTTAATGATTTTTATTTATTAACGTTTATTCAAATAAAATAACTTTAAGAGTGTAACAACTTGTATTACAAAAAAATTAAGATTAAGGAAAAAAACGTACCTAAATAAAAATATGAATTTATGTCAAATAACTTACCATTTTTTACAATAAAACAAACGTAAACGTAACCGTTTCGTAGACATTCTTAACACCCGCTTTGTTGCATCCATCTTCTTTATTTTAGCATTGTTCTTGAGAATAGTGCAGATCGTTGATGTTGAGCGATAGTATTAGTATGTAGTCATGGGTAACAGATCACTTTGAGACGACCCGACCCGTTCGGGTCTTTCCGGTTACAACCCAGATATATGTCTTTAGCTCAGACCCGTTTCCGCTGTAGGTACATACACGGGTCACGGGTCTTTCCGGTTGCAGCATATACCTGTCTCTACGGGTCGGAGCTGTTTCCGGTGTTGATAGCTTATTGTTTATGAACCACTTTGTCTTTCATACGGTATGGAGATTTTTGCACTTAATATCTGGACAGAGTTCTCAATAATTGGCCATAAAATATTTATTTATTTACATAACAAACAGCTGTATCAGCCTTTACAAATAATACAAAGAAAAAAAACAGTCAAGAGAAATAATGCATAAACAAAGAAAAACAATATAAATACAGGAAAAAAACAACATACTACCAATTAATTTTAAATAGGAAAATACTTTATATTGTGAACTGTGCAAAGGTTTAGTTTAATTAAATAATGGATAAGCTATTGATCAAAGGTAAACATTTTATATATGAAAAAGTATTGGTTTCATATAAAATGTTACGCCATGATATTTTTTTGTGAAATATTTTGTGTTTGTGTATTGTAGTATTATTTTGTGAAAAACTTTTTTAGATACTAGCAAAACTTTGCGATAGGTACTTTCCAGCAATAAAACACAATATATTATTAGAATACAGATTTGTATGTATGGGTAAGTACAAACGGTCATTCTATTCGATTTGTGAACAAAACATACAGAACTTACGTGTCATCCGCTTAAACGTATCCTACATGTCATCGTCTCAAACAGATCTTTCGGGTCATCAGGTCTCCGCTCAAACAGATCATAGGACCCGTTGACCCGTAAGATCCGTAGGTGATCTGTAGACCCGCGGGTCAATTTGGAAGGACCCGAACATTTGGCTCGGGTCGGATCTGTGTTACACATGACTAATAGTATGTGCGCGTATGCGCGCACTAGATATGCCACGCTCACACCTTGTTCTCGCTTTTCAATGATTTTACGTTTCATTTCAATACTTATTTTTCTTTTCTGGCTGTTTTGTGTTTTTTTCTTCGGGGTCAATTTTGAACGGATAATAATACTTTGCACATAAAAAATTACTAATAATATTAATACAAATTTTGGAAGTCACAAGTGAATGTCGTGAAAAAGGGACTTACCTACCCTTTCTATGTAACTCGTTATGCAAAATATCGCTCGTTATGGGAGCAACTTTTTCACATATTTTTTTGTTCGTTATGCGAGTTACTCGTTATGAGAGGTTCCACTGTATAATCATAGAACATAATATTATATTTAAGTTCTTGGCACTATTATAATTTATTATGACATGGCATGGATATATGTAGGTAGGGGATGGAACGTTTATAGTAATTTGTATGAATGACAGCGAAGCCAAAAAGTGAGGAAGGGAAATCGACGGTGGCCATTTTGTAGGAAAGACTTTATTTAACATTTGTATGGGCAATGTATGGAGATTATTCACACAGTATCAGAAAACATTATATTTACTTCTTAAAATAATTACAATGCCACATAACTTAAGGTTTTCATATATTTGATGAAATAGGGAATAGGATGAGTAAATAAAATTGAGGAATTCATTTCAAAATCTTTCAGTATTTATTTTTAAACATTGTTTTCATATACACACAATATGGAGAGAATGAATGACAATTGAAGGATATATCTAAATGAATAATATAAAACACACGAACTTGCAAATGAGCGGGAAACTCAGGATATTTCGTAAGAATGACGTTTTTCTCCAACCTCGCAGAAAAACGAGATGTTTTTGAACACAAAACACTACGTTTACTTGGTGTCAAATATTGGATAATGTCCAGTTTCCCCTTTCTGGATCCTTTGGAAAACTACAAAAAATGATTTTGTTTATAAACATGCGATAATATCATTAACCTGATCAGATTTGTATGCATGAAACATTTCATTCTAACGGGTAAACAAACCAAACATCAGATTGTAGGTTCTTTGTATTGTCAGATGACAGAATGGAAAACAAGTTACATGTGTAGATATAAGAGAATAAGGACAGATAATTATATAGAACGTTTATAACATTATTATGATAATTTATAAGTATACGAATTATAATATAAACGACTTTAAAATCGCAATATATTAAGATAAAAACTACAATACATAACAACTTACCGAAAATATGACAATCCTGTTTCCTGCGAAAGTTGGATTGGATTTATAACCACAACCATTTATAGCGCACATCACCATGTTAATCATAAGATGATTCCTATTCTTCTAGATATAAAAACAAAAACCGATATGAAAAATTCAACTGATGTGCAAAAACTTGAAACATTTTTAAAACAACTAAACATACAAGGGTGGGTTCACGGGAGCATAAAATGTCACTCAGCGTCGATTGACCTGAACGACCATGAAGTTGCAGTGAGTGGTGAATGTAATCCGGATAATCGTGAATAACTTAGAGCGTTTTATGACCCAATGTTATCGTAATGGCGCCATTATTTTTTACGTCTTTTTATTTATTTTTTTATTGCTTTTATATCTCTTGAAAAAATTTTTTTTTTTGATTTACTTTTTTTATAATTTCTTAAATTCGCTGACGTGTAAAAGACGTAAATTATGAATATATTTAAATAATTAATATTTTTATTATTATTTGACTGGCGCCTTTTTATAGTAGCATTCAAGTACTTTTGTGTTTCTTTTAAATGATAAAAATATTTTTGTCTCTAACGAAGGAATAAATTATTTTAATAGGTATCTTTAAAATTAACAGTTAAAGTAATAACTACTTGATTAGTTTATAACTAATTGCTTTATACTTTTTTTTTAAATTATTCCATTATCTAACTTTCTGAGCTTGTATACTTCCCAAATACTTGTTACAAGTTTATATCCTAAATTTATCCAAACGAATTCACTGAATCAGCGTCAGAAATTATAAATGACAATTACGCAGAAATCGAGTATATTTTCTGAGACTATAATTCTTATTTGTTACACATTTTGAAAACATAGTAACATACAGTACATGAACAGTATGAATGCGTACTGGCATTGTATAGGTACTTTCAAAATACGCGTCGTCGACTGATCACTCGGTGACTGTCTGAACGCAGCCCAAATGCGACGCACCGAACAAAATTTATTTCTTACAAAATGGTCGTCATTCCCCTCCCCGCGCAGCTACAAAATGTTTACCAAAGTGTCTGTCCATTACTCTATTTAGGTCCATGTGACATGGTAGGCCCCACTGTTGTCATGGTGATATTAATTTCATAGAAAAGTAATATTCACGCAATTGTTGCCATATGTAGAATTATTTTTTGGTCACCACATTTATTATTTTTGGGCACCAAGGTCTTCGACACCGGCAACACCTTTTCCCATTTTTTTTTTGTTTTGTGGTTTAGCAAGCACTAAAATAAAATTAAACCGGCAAAAAAATCTAATTCGAATACAAACTCCTAAAGTGTGTTCATATAGACCATTAAAGGTCACGTGGTCTTGTCTATGGATTTGCTTTTGCTTGGGGGGCAAACAATCAAATTGCGCAAATCATACTTGTAGGATGTTATGCCATAAGAGAAAAAAAAAAGTCAGACGACAAAATTATAACAAAATCGACACTGACAGTTTTTTTGATTATTAGGTATCTATTCTTTAGGCGTCTCACCTAATATTACACCGTAAACACTGTGAATGTGTTGTGTTGGGATGCCTGATGCCCCTCAAGGATTTTTCTGTGACGTCATCCTTTAATGGTATATTAAATTTTATTTTTTGCCCGTTTTATTTTACTTGCTAATAAAAAAAGAAAGAAAATATTTCGCCAAAATATCCAAATAATATTATTGTAGCAACAATTTTCCTCCATATAAAGTATATTTCACAGATATCTGACATTGGGGCCAACCATCTCAATGAGTTCCTTTATTATTCTATGATTACTAGTAGAAGAAGTGCTGTCACAATGCATGGTCATGTAATTGTACAAGTTCTATAATACTTATTGGATATGGCAATTCTACTTATGTGTAATTTGTCTTTTCTCTATGAAACTGTTATTCTGTGGTGAACTCTAATAAAGGAATGTTAGCATTGTGGCTCTGCAAAGTTCAAACTGTGTTTTTATTTAAAACTATAACCTTATTATCAATAGGTTATGGGCCCAGAATCATAAGTAAAAAGTACGAAATAACTGTGTGTTTTTGGCATTCTGGAGAAAACTGTGTGTTTTGTAGTGAATGTCAAGGTCAAGTACTTTCAAAGCGTGTTCATTATAAGTGCACGTGGTCTGATCGACGTAAATCTGGTTGTATTGTCTTAAAGTGCTTATTACCAAGTGTAATACAGGCTTTAATATGGATCAAACAACGGTTATTACGAAGTTCAACGGAAAAAACTATTCACAGTGGAAATTTCATGTGAAGTGTGCATTGGTGGCAAAAGGTTTATATGGACATGTGACAGGAGGAGAAGAAAGGCCTACGGATGAAAAGGCGTCATTAAAATGGGATAAGGATGATGCTGCCGCAATGTGTATTATATTAACGGCGTTAGACCTGCAGCAAGTAAAACATATCGAAAATTGTGAGACTTCTAAAAAGGTGATTGAAAAGTTGGATACCATATATAAATTTAAGTCAGAATTCAGTAAGATGACACTTTTAGATAAATTTCATCAAGCGCAGATAAACAAAAATGAGTCTATAATTGAATACATCAGCAGAATTGAAAATCTGGCATGTGAAATAAGAGAAACTGGTGAGACTTTAAGTGAAACATCTGTAATAACTAAAATATTGGGAACATTACCAAATAAATTTAAAAATTTTAGACAAGCATGGTTGTCAATGGAAGAATCTAGACAAACACTAGCAAATTTAATGTCGAGATTGATGGATGAGGAATTTAATTTGGAAAGTAAAGAAGAACATGAAAGTGCATTCTTATCTCGGAGTTACGGCAAAATGAATCCTAAAACATGTTTTATTTGTAAAAAGAAAGGGCATTTGGCCAAAGATTGCAGAAACAATAAAAATAAAAATGGTGTTACTTGTTTTAAGTGTAATGAAGTTGGACATATCGCTAAATATTGTAATATAAATAAAGTGAATCACAATAAAGTTCAATCTAATAGAGATAAAAACAGTAAATACTCAGCATTTCATATTGACAATTGTTTATCAGTATCTGAAGATGATTCGTGGATTTTAGATAGTGGAGCATCAAAGCATATGACTGGGAGAAGAGAATTTTTTAGTACATTTAAATATACAGAAGGACAATTCGTTAGTTTGGGAAATGGATCTGAATTATCTGTAGAAGGTGAAGGAGACATTGATATTCTAAAATTTATTGACGGAGAATGGCATCTGTCTGTGATAAGGGATGTCTTGTATATTCCAGATTTGAAGAAGAATTTGTTCTCAGAAGGAAGATTGACTACCTTAGGAATGGAAATAAGAAAATATGATGATAAAGCATTTATTTATGAAAACGGAGAGATTATTGCACAAGGACAGAGACAACAAAATAATATATATAGAATGTTATTTAAAACTGAAATTAAAAATGAAGCGAATGTGACAACTCAAGTAAGCGCAGTGACATGGCATCGAAGATTGGGACATATTAATTCAGCATATTTGAAAATGGTACCAGACGCTGTGGATGATGTTAATATTGTTAATCATGATAAATTTTTTTGTGAAGCTTGTGTTTTAGGAAAGCAGAGCAGAGACTCGTTCAATAGATGTACATTGAAAGCTAATAAACCGGGAGAACTTATACATTGTGACCTTAGTGGAAAAATAAGCGTACCTACTGTGAGCGGTTTTCAGTATTTTTTACTTTTGAAGGATGATTTTTCAGGTTTCAGATATGTGAGATTTCTAAAACATAAAGATGATGCAAATGATGAAATAAAGTATTTTGTCAAACAATGTGAAAATCAAGATAAGAAGATACAACAATTTAGATCAGATAATGGTTTGGAGTTTTGTAATAATGACTTAAAAGGATATTTTAAAGATAAGGGAATAATATTTTCAACAACAGCTCCTTATACTCCTGAGCAAAATGGTAGAATTGAAAGAGAGATGAGAACTGTGATGGAAAGTGCTCGCTCAATGTTATTGGATAAAGAGCTACCAGAATACTTGTGGGCAGAAGCAGTGAATACTGCAGTTTACTCACTTAATCGTACTCCAAATTCGAGATCAAAATGTGTTACTCCTTTTGAATTATGGTATGGAAGAAAACCATCTTTGGGACATACAAGGATATTTGGATCTACTGCATATTCTTTGATTCCATCTCAACACAGAACTAAGCTGATGAAGAAAAGTAAAAAACTTATTTTGGTTGGATATTCAGGTGAAAGAAATTATCGTTTATTTGATTTAGAAACAGAAAGTTTAACCATCTCAAGACATGATATATTTGACGAAGATATAGAACATAAAAATGGGACAAGAGAAGATTATCAAAGTATTCAAGATCATGGCAATGAACCAGAAGTCGTAAGTCAGGACGAACCAGAAGTTGTATATCAGGATGAACCAGAAGTTGTAAGTCAGGATGAACACGAAGTTCAAATACATATTGATCCAGAAGTTCGAAACGAGGATAATCAGGAAATTCAAGTTCAGGACAATCGAGAAGTTATGGATTTAGAACCCCAAAATGATTCGGAAGATGAAGAAGTTAATCCAAGGAGAGGTAGAAGAGTTAGAAAATTACCTTCTAGATTTCAAGACTATATTTTATCGGATGATGATTTATCATTAATTGCAACATCTGTAGATATTCCAAAGAACTATCGAGAGGCTATTAATAATGGTTGGGACCAAGCTATCAAAGATGAACTAGAATCACTTGAGAAGAATGGTACTTGGAAAATAGTTGACAAACCGAGTAATGTCAAAATTATTGATAGTAGATGGGTTTTCACCGAGAAACAAGTTGATGGTATCAAGATAAAAAAGGCAAGATTAGTGGCAAGAGGATTTATGCAAGAAGAAACAATAGATTCATTTTCTCCAGTTGCAAGGATGTTAACCATTAGAACAATGTTTGCTGTAGCTTTAGAAAAGAATTATCAAGTTGAGTATTTGGATGTGAAATCAGCATTTTTGAATGGAGACTTAAAGGAAGATATCTATATGAGAATACCAGAAGGCATCGAACACGATGTAAATGAGAACAAGGTGTGCAAATTAGTCAAATCGCTGTATGGACTCAAACAATCATCAAAGTGTTGGAACATGAAGTTGAATGATTTATTGACTAATATGAGTTTTCAACAATCTAAAGTAGACCCATGTTTATTTTTTAAGAACAGTATTTATATATTGATTTATGTTGATGACATTTTAATTTTTTCAGATGATAAAAGTTCTTTATATAATGTTAAGAAAGAATTGATGACAAATTTTAATATGAAAAGTTATAAAACAGAAAATAATTTGAAGTTTTTAGGTATTGCTATTACTATTGGTAAAGATTATATAACATTTAATCAGAAGGATTTAATTAATAAGGTATTAAATGATTTTAATATGTCAGATTGTAAGCCTATATAATGTTAAGTACTAGACCTGATTTGTCATATACTGTGAATTTCTTTTCAAGATTTCAAAATTGTTTTACATACTTGCATTGGAAACATTTAAAGAATGTGTTAAGATATTTGAAAGGAACTGTTAATCATGTACTAATGTATAAAAAGGGAAATTATTCAGAAGTTATTGAAGCATATGTTGATTCAGATTTTGGTAATGATATAAATGACAGAAAAAGTATCAGTGGTTTTATGTTAAATGTATTTGGTAAAAATGTATTTTGGAAATCAAAGAAACAAACTAATGTAGTGTGGCGACATCTACCTGAAGTATCAAGAAGCACGCATTGAAAATAATTACTAAATATCTTGGTAACTAGCTAGGTATTAGTTTACAACGATCATAGGTAGATGGCGATGAATATTTCCTTAACAATTATGTCTGGTGGAAGTAGAGAATAATTAGCTAGGTCAGATCTCTATTGAGCGTCCAGCAAACAACATACTTTAGTCTAACACATTACTAACATTTTTATTGTCATGTTTATTGGTGAATAAACTTTGTGAAAACATATTTTCATGTAAGTAAAATATTACTGTTTCATTTCGTTCCTTTTTAATCACAGCATGTAATTTCATATAATCATTTAGAGTCAAACTAATTTTCTTACTTATCAAGCCTTCTGCAAATTGTATATGGAAGAAAGGGAAAATATGTACACAGTGGATCTGTGAGGATATTTATCATTTAACAATCTATACCAACAAAGCCCTTCCATCCATATAAATGGTGACCTCGAACGAACACGAAATTATTACATTTTTCTTTTAAAAACACTTTTTTCTTTGAAAATTTTTGTCACAATACATCAGTGAAAATTTTCCTGACAACTTTTAATTCTATATTCAATTTTGATTTTAACTTTATTTCCAAACTGTGATCGAACGAAACAATTTAAATAACAATTCATTAATCAATTCCTAATTTTATTCACCTTTACTGCTGCGTTCAGAAGAGTTCTCTGTGAACGGTTTTCAGGCATATAGAGTCCCGGAACAAAATACATAAAAACATATTTTAGCTCCGTATTTTTTTAAGCAATCAAAGAACAGAAAACCGTCCACATATTTTATGCCACATATTTTATTTATTATTTTTTTAAAAATATTTTTACTATTATTTATTTCAGACTACAAGTCTTTTTAAAAATCTGCCAAAGGCAGAACATAACTTATTGTACTTATTTATATAATTGTATGTTCCAGATTTTAAATATAACACAAAGCATTTTATTTGTAAGTAGCATTAATTATTATTATATTTTGTGAACATTCACTGTTTGAGACCAGTCGACAGGGTATCAAAATTTTCTGCTAAAAAAATTTATTGTCACAAATATTTTTTCATCTGCAAACATTTTTCCCAAACATTTCAATCAATCAATCAATCAAGAAAGTATATCAATCAATTTTATTCAAATAATTTACATTCCATTTAATTTTATCCAAAAATAAAATAAATAATTTCAATTCTAAAAATTAACTTCAAATTTTCTTCTCATACACTTGATACAAAATGACAACTCCTAACAAAAATTTCGATTCAACCTCTCACCCAGCGAAAGCTAGTACTAGTGAAGGAACAATTAATACAAATTTTCCGATATTTTCAGAACGAGTGTCCGTGAAAATCCCACCGATATGGACAAACAATGTAGAACTCTGGTTTCTACAGGTAGAGAATCAATTTGAGTTAGCCAATATTACGGCGGAAGACACCAGGTATTCACATTTGGTCGCTCAACTCAACCATGAACATATTAGTCAGGTATCAGATATCTTATTTTTACCCAGATGTAATACCATGTACAGCAGATTAAAAAACGCAATCATTCAAAGAATGGGCGAATCTCCAGATAATCGCAGAGAAAAACTTTTCTCGGGGATTCAACTAGGTGACAAATTGCCGTCACAATTATTAAGGGAAATGAAAATGTTAGCCGTCGGTTTAGACGTAGATACCACCACTATAAAATATTTGTGGATGCAACAATTACCCAAACAGGTACAAGCTCATATCACAAGCGATAACAGAAATTTAGAAGAAATCGCAATTTTAGCAGACAAAGTTTCATCAATTTACAAACCATTAGAAGTAGCTTCCATTCAACCTAAAGATGATAAAAATTCTAGTAAAGTTATTTCCTTACAGCAATCAGTGATTGAATTAACTGAGAAATTCGACAATCTTAGCAAACAGTTGCAACACAAAAATCAAAATAATTATCATAGAAAAAATTTCTATCATGGCAACACCCGCCATAGTTCACATATTGACAGCTCTGTCAAAAACAACAACGCGTCTTACAAACAAAATCAAAATAAATATCGTAGTTATAATAATATAAAGACTTGTAATAATAGTACAAAACTGTGTTTCTATCATGAGCAATTCGGACACAAAGCTCGCAAATGTATTTCTCCGTATTCATTTACATCAAACCAACCATCTAACTCAAAAAACTTGTAGAACAGTTCACTAGCGAGACGGGTGAACTGCATACGAAAATTCGTCTCTTCATAAAGGACCGCATACAAGGTACGTCATTTTTGATTGACTCCGGTTCAGAACTATGTTTAGTTCCGCGTTCCATATGTTTACGCCAAAGTTTAAAGGGTAAAGATAACCTAAATCTCTTTGCAGCGAATGAGACGGTGGTCAAGACATTTGGCACAACCACATTAAATTTAGACCTCGGTCTAAAGAAAATTTTCAGATGGAACTTTATCATTGCAGACGTTCCACGCGCAATTATCGGCGCAGACTTTCTGAATCACTTTAATTTAATTGTAGATATTAGAAACAAGATGTTGATAGACAATACTAATAAACATAAGGTCGTAGGTTACAACACAAACTGTATTGATAATGATATTTCGTCAGTTTCATTACTAGATAAAAATAACCCTTACCATCAATTATTAGCAAAATATCCCAAACTGATTGATATAAATAGACCATATACTGATTGTCAACATTCTACAATACATTACATAGATACCCGTGGCAACCCATTCAGGTTCAAACCTCGACGTTTGTCTCCAGAACTGCTGAAGCAAGCGAAAAAAGAGTTTGAGAACATGGTTGCTCAAGGTATCTGCCGACCCTCAAACAGTGAATGGGCATCGCCTCTTCACATGGTAAAAAAGAGTGACGGTACATATCGCCCGTGTGGTGATTATCGTAAGCTTAACTCTATGACAGTGCCAGATAGATATGCACTTCCACATATTCATGATATTTGTAATGATTTGCACAATTGTAAAATTTTTTCTAAGATAGATCTCCAGCGAGCCTATCATCAGATTCCTGTCAACGAAGCAGACATCAAGAAGACAGCAATTACCACCGTTTTCGGGAACTTTGAGTTTTTACGCATGCCATTTGGGGTAACCAGTGCGTGCCAGACGTTCATGAGGCACATGAACACCATCACTCAAGGACTAGAAGGAATACACACCTATATAGATGACATTCTGATAGCGTCACCCGACGAAAAAACTCACATACGACATCTGACTGCTCTATTCGAAAGACTACAGGAGAATGGTATGATACTTAACCCTTCTAAATGTCAATTTGCCAAATCATCCTTAATTTTTCTAGGATATGAAATATCAGCAGCAGGAGTTGGACCAGCTCCAGAAAAAATAAAAGCCATAAGTGAGTACAAAAAACCCAAAACAATAAAGGATCTCCGCAGATTCATCGCTCTGACCAACTTCTACAGACGATTTATACCGAAGGCTGCACAAAAACTTGTCAGACTGAACGACTATCTAAAAGGGGCAACAAAAAACGACAATAGACCTGTCGAATGGAACGAAATCACAAATAACGATTTCGAAGAGGTAAAAAGTTCTTTATTACATGCTACTAAGTTAAGTTTTCCTGATGCAAACAAAAAACTGTCAGTGTGGACAGACGCATCAGACTTTGCCATTGGTGGAGTTATACAACAGACAGACGAATCAAATAATTATGAACCAATCTGTTTTTTCTCAAAAAAACTTAACAAGGCACAATGCTCTTATAGCACTTATGATCGAGAACTATTAGCAATATATGAAACTATAAGACATTTCAAACATTACCTAGAAGGTAGAGATTTTACAGTATTTACCGATCATAAACCCCTTCAATTCATGTTCAGTAAAAAAAGTTATGCTAAAGAAACACCCAGACAGCAAAGACATCTTGATTATATATCCCAGTATACCACCGATATAAGATATATCACTGGTGAATCAAATGTTGTCGCAGATGCTTTCTCACGCGTCGAAATGATAGAAATGAATCATAACATATCATTAGATGAAATATCCAGAGAGCAATTAAAAGACATAGAACTTTTAGACATGTTAAAAACAAAAGATCACTCACTTAATTTAATAAAAAACAATTTTCAAGGCTTGCAAATAATTTTTGACACACATAATGGTAACATGAGACCTTATATACCTAAAACTTTACAAAGACAATTTTTCCACAGTATCCATAATTTAAGTCACACAGGTACCAAGGATACAATTAAAACAATAAGCCAGAGAGGTGTGTGGAAAAATATGAAAAGTGATTGCACAAAATGGTGTAAATTGTGCATACCATGCCAAAAAGCAAAAATCCACAAGCACACAAAAACACAAATTATTCCAATTCCACTACCTAACGGAAAGTTCCATACAATCCACGTGGACTTGATAGGTCCATTTATTCCATCAGAAGGTATGCGATATTGTTTAACAATTATAGATCGTTTTTCCAGATGGGTTGAGGTAATCCCAATAGCAGATATCACAGCTACCACAATAATACGTGCATTATGGGACAACTGGATCACTAAGTACGGCGTCCCAGAGAAGATCATATCGGACCAAGGCCGTCAATTTTTATCTTCTGATTTTAAATCTTTCTGTTGCAGAATAGGTATCCAACACGTCAAAACCAATTCGTATCACCCGCAGGCGAATGGACTTATAGAACGTTTCCACAGGACACTCAAAACATCTATAAAAGCACATCACCCTATACCATGGACTAAATCTCTAACAACAATCTTATTTGGTTTAAGGTGCACGATACGAGAAAACCATAATTTTTCCATTGCAGAGATGATGTTTGGAAACTCACTGCGCATGCCAGCTGACATTCTACAGGAAAACACAGAAAATGCAGATCCAACTTACTATACACAGCAACTTATAACGTTTATGAGGAATGTAAAACCGAAACCTATTAAACATCACCACAAGGATAATATTTTCGTACATCCAGAACTTGGTAAGGCATCACATTTTTTCTTGAGAGACGATAGAATATATAAACCTTTGCTTCCAGCTTACAAAGGGCCTTACGAAGTTTGCTCGAGGGATGACAAAACTGCCATATTAAAAATAAATGGAGAACAAAAAAAAGTATCGTTGGATCGATGTAAACCAGCCTTCATAGAACATCCAGAGGAAGCTAACAACTCAGCCGACAGACCACATACATACATCACGCGATCTGGAAGGAAAATATTTCAACCGAATCAGTGAAAAACCTGCATTTTTCACTTGGAGGGGGCTGTGTGGCGACATCTACCTGAAGTATCAAGAAGCACGCATTGAAAATAATTACTAAATATCTTGGTAACTAGCTAGGTATTAGTTTACAACGATCATAGGTAGATGGCGATGAATATTTCCTTAACAATTATGTCTGGTGGAAGTAGAGAATAATTAGCTAGGTCAGATCTCTATTGAGCGTCCAGCAAACAACATACTTTAGTCTAACACATTACTAACATTTTTATTGTCATGTTTATTGGTGAATAAACTTTGTGAAAACATATTTTCATGTAAGTAAAATATTACTGTTTCATTTCGTTCCTTTTTAATCACAGCATGTAATTTCATATAATCATTTAGAGTCAAACTAATTTTCTTACTTATCAAGCCTTCTGCAAATTGTATATGGAAGAAAGGGAAAATATGTACACAGTGGATCTGTGAGGATATTTATCATTTAACAATCTATACCAACAAAGCCCTTCCATCCATAGTAGCATTATCTAGTTGTGAGGCAGAGTATATAGCATTAAGTGAATGTGTAAAAGAAGTTAAATTTCTCAATGCATTATTGTCTGAGGTATTGAACTGTAATGTTACACCTGTAGTTTATGAAGATAATCAGTCATCTATTTTCTTAGCTAAGAATTATGAAACAAAAAGAAGTAAACATATTGATGTTAAGTATCATTTTGTAAAGGATGAAGTAAACAAAGAAAATATAAAGATTATGTATATACCTACAAATGAACAGTTGGCTGATATCTATACGAAGAGTTTATTTAAGTGTAAGTTTGTAGATGATGTTAAACGAGTGGGAGTAGTTGAATTTGTTAAGTAGTGAAATGTAGAATTGGAGGGGTGTATTGGATATGGCAATTCTACTTATGTGTAATTTGTCTTTTCTCTATGAAACTGTTATTCTGTGGTGAACTCTAATAAAGGAATGTTAGCATTGTGGCTCTGCAAAGTTCAAACTGTGTTTTTATTTAAAACTATAACCTTATTATCAATAATACTAATAAAGTTGTGGTGTATACAAGTTCATATAAATATATTAAATGATGGAGGGAACCAGTTCTGGTGACCATAACTTTGTAGACTGCCAACAGGATAAGTGCGTCTTGTGTGACATGCAAATATGTGTAACTGAGGATGATGATATAGAAGCCTTTCTGGCGAATGTCGTAGTGAAACAGGAACCTGTGAAGGAAGAAAGTTGTGACATTGGATATGCAGTTCCCTATGGTGATATTGATATACATGAACCTGATATAAAAGTTGAATGCGAGAGAGCCAACAATGTAACAGTGGCTAGCACATCTTCTCTGCATACAGAGTGTGCAGCAGGTCCAAGTAAACAAACTCATAAAAAGGAAACGAGGAGAAGAAATGTTCAGAATATAAACAACAAAAGGAGGTCGATAAAAAAGTTTAACGTTTCATTCGAAAATATCAGTACTTTAAGCACTATAAAGAAGCATAAAATTAATTACAGTGGTGAAAAACCTTTTGAGTGTAATATTTGTATGAAAAAGTTTAACACGTCTTCTACTTTGCAGATACATAAAAGGATTCATAGTGGTGAAAAACCTTTTGAGTGTAATATTTGTATGAAAAAATTTAGCCAGTCTTCTCACTTGTTGACACATAAAAGGATTCACGATAGTGAAAAACCTTTAGAGTGTAATACTTGTATGAAAACATTTATTCAATCTTCTGATTTGCAGAAACATAAAAGGATTCACAGTGGTGAAAAACCTTTTGAGTGTAATATTTGTACGAAAAAATTTACCCAGTCTTCTATTTTGCAGAGACATAAAAGGATTCACAGTGGTGAAAAACCTTTTGAGTGTAATATTTGTAAGAAGAAATTTAGACAGTCTTCCAATTTGCAGAAGCATAAAAGGATTCACAGTGGTGAAAAACCTTTTGAGTGTAATATTTGTAAGAAAAAATTTAGTCGGTCTTCTCATTTGCAGACACACAAAAGGATTCACAGTGGTGAAAAACCTTTTGAGTGTAATATTTGTAAGAAAAAATTTAACCAGTCTTTTGCTTTGCAAACGCATACAATGATTCACAGTGGTGAAAAACCTTTTGAGTGTAATACTTGTAAGAAGAAATTTAGACAGTCTTCCAATTTGCAGAAGCATAAAAGGATTCACAGTGGTGAAAAACCTTTTGGGTGTAATATTTGTAAGAAATTTTTTCACCAGTCTTCTGCTTTGCAGGCGCATAAAAGGATTCACAGTGGTGAAAAACCTCTTGAGTGTAATATTTGTAAGAAAATATTTAGACAGTCTTCCAATTTGCAGAAGCATAAAAGGATTCACAGTGGTGAAAAACCCTTTGAGTGTTATATTTGTACGAAAAAGTTTAGTAATTCTTCTGATTTGAATAGGCATACAATGATTCACAGTGGTGAAAAACCTTTTGAGTGTAACATTTGTATGAAAAAACTAAGTACGTCTTCAATTTTGCGGGTACATAAAAGGATCCATAGTGGTGAAAAACCTTTTGAGTGTAATATGTGTGTGAAAAAATTTAGCAAGTCTTCTTATTTGCAGACACACAAAAGGATTCACAGTGGTGAAAAACCTTTTGAGTGTAATATTTGTAGGAAGAAATTTAGACAGTCTTCTACTTTGCAGACACACAAAAGGATTCACAGTGGTGAAAAACCTTTTGAGTGTAATATTTGTAGGAAAAAATTTAGTCGGTCTTCTACTTTGCAGACACACAAAAGGATTCACAGTGGTGAAAAACCTTTTGAGTGTGATATTTGTAAGAAAAAATTTTGTCGGTCTTCTCATTTGCAGACACATAAAATTAATCACAGTGGTGAAAAACCTTTTGAGTGTAATATTTGTGTGAAAAAGTTTAGCACTTCATCTAATTTGCAGAGACATAAAAGGATTCACACTGATGTAAAATCTTTCGAGAGTATTGAAGAATCATAAGAATATTCACATGGGTGAAGTTTTTTTTTAATTTCTCAAGTAATATAAATATAGTTGGAAAGTTATCTTGCGGGCTGAGTGGGCGTGGTCGTTAGGGCAATTTTAATCCCAACGTTTCACCCACGACTGTTACAGGCATTTTCAGGTGTAGTTGCATCATAGTTTTTATGTCTGGCAACTCTACATGTAATATTTGTAAGAAAAAAAATTAGCCGGTCTTATAATTTGCAGACACACAAAAGAATTCACAGTGCAAAGATTCACAAAGATTTGTATAATTGTGCTTATTGCATATTTGTATGTGTTTATTATTATCTCAAAAAAATATTTTGAATTTGAATTTTGGTTAAAAACTCTATCTATTCCCTCATGCCGGATCTCAAGTGGGGAAGGAAGAGAGAACGGAACGCCATATAGATCTATCCGTACATAGGTACTAATTTTGTTTCTTCTACACTTTCTGTTTGATCAATTTCTCATGCACGCTCGTCGGTTTCTCGTACTCAAAACACGGCCGTCCTTGAGTATTTGATCAAGCCATGTAGTTCTCGGATGCCCGCGCTTCCTTACACCCCTCTTTTCAGACAAGTATATCCTCTTTGTCATTCTTTCCTCTTCCATTCGTTCCACATGACCAAACTGTCTCAATTAATTACACGCATTCTATTCACATCACTCCCCTTGCATCCACTCATTCTTCAAATATCCTCATTCTTCACTCTATCATCCAACATTTTACCAACCATCCTCCTCAGCTTTCTCATCTCCATAGCATTTATTCACTTTCGTCATTTATTCATTTATTTCACGCTTCGCTTGCATACATAAGAAAAAATGTGATGATGTGAAGTTGCAGGATTATCTATGTAGAGATTTTCTTTTTAAAGGGCAGCGCCCGCCACATACCTCGTGCCGTACCTGGAGATATGTATCTCCATAACGACACACACATGCACAAAACAGGATTTAATGTCGCATTAAAGCGAGAAATGCTGCCCCGAGGGAGCACTCTATGTAGAGATTATCATTATCGTGGCATTATATTGAATCACGCTTTAATTGAATTCTCTCATTGTGCATGCTGTAGACACTCTTAATTGGGGAACTGGCCAGAGCTTTTTGTATGTTTGTAATTTATGTATGAAAATAATATAAAAATAAATAAATAAGTGTCGGTACCAGGATGGTATTGTGCACTAGTAGTTTTGTTAATCCTAGCACCGGCCACTTTTCTTCTTTCGATATCCTTGTCACGTCTTCCGTCCCTCGCAAACGAACTTCCTAAATATTGAAACTCTTTCTACAATAATACAAATGGTTCTACTATATTCCCTTTTGTTTGGTGAAATGTTTTGTTTTATAATAATGACTATGTCCGCGCTAGATATATTAATATGATTTTAATTTATTTAGTATGTAGGTATTTTGATATGATGTATGTAATAAGATTATATTTGATCATATGAGAGATCTTATACTATGCCTACCTTTTGTTATTATTGCATAGTGGTAGATCCTTGGGTACGAAAGTATTGTGTAAAAATGTAAATAATATAGTAGTTTATATTAATTAATGATATTAAAGAATTATTTTTTATTATATGTAAGATGTTAGATGTAGGTATACATCCAATGATTAATTGTATCACTGATTTATTGTATCTATAAAATATCTATCAAGTCACAAGACGTATGGGATATTGTCACTATATTGCAAAATATAGTTTGGACTTAATATCTGACATTGAAATAGGTATAAAGACATCTTTGCATTTTGTAAAACAATTGTAATAATAAATTTGATTAAGGACGTATTGGATATTACAAGAAATAATAATGTTTGATTTGTAAATAAATGCTTAGTAACAGACAAGGGTGAAAACGTCAAAAAAATCGAAAAAATGTACCGCGCTGCAAGTCTAGTACCTACATATTATTATGTCTATGATGTACCTACACGAATATGCGCGGTCGGGAGTACCGCACGCTCTCACCATTGTTTTGCCGAATATTCGGCATTATGATCTTGCATAATATTCGGTATTCGGCAAATATACTATTAGTTGCATCTCACTTTTTGTGATTTCTTACCAAATTAATGATGACTACGAAAATAATGCCAGTTTCAACGAAATGTCTAAAAACGCTAGTGTCGTTCATTCAGATGCTACATATAAAATCACATACAAAGATGCTAGGTACATACAAAAGATTTATTATTTGAACAAGATTAAAAATTTAGCTTTCACAAGTTTTATTAAAATTAGCTCACGGTTTGCTGGTCATTTATTTATTTTGCTGGACCAATAATCATTATGCCGGTCAAATAATAATTTTGCCGGTCGATTAAAGTTTTACAATAGCATATTATTAGCAATACGAATATAATATTTTCGCTGGGCATACGTAGCATATCAACGTGATATATTTGCCGGCAGGATACAATTTACTGCTGAACATAACATCAATATTTACTGATCGTTTCAATGATAGCCTTTTTGTTGTTGTGTGAACACTTCATGTTATTTTTCTTTTTACCATTTGTCTATGCCTACCTATACATTTTAAATTGCCATTTTTTATTGAATAAATTGTACTTATTATTATAATTATTATTTTTTTATTTGTATCGTAGCACCCATCCACATACGAGGAACTTTTTCTTGTAAAGTGGCTCCCAGCTAGCCGTGCAAAAGTTGATAGTAATATTATAATATTATTATTATTATATAAACATCATCCTGCACTGAGACCATAACAGCTTTTGGCCAAAGCGGTCTCAGCAGGAAATATATAATAAAAAACCAACAAAAAGAAATATATTATATAACATCACATTATGATGCAATTAATATATTTTTTTGTACTGTATCCCATCTGACAAAAAATATTTGTTAACCTTCTACCGTAGGTGTGCGGTCTCACAGGCCCCACATCAATTTCGTTTTGTTATCTTGTATCCTTCCTCCCTCTCTGCACTGCTGTCCAGCTCAGTAGTTTCGTGTTTATTTATTCATCCTACGCCAAAAGCAATTTTTACTTACTAGAAGTGTAGATGTCAAACATATTTTAAACTACTACAGATTAATTATTCCAACTGATCACACTCATCCATAGTCAACCTATTTGAATAGGTATTAACTAAGTGATAAGCATGACACAGGAATTGGGAATGTTACCTAGGTTCAAAGAGTACTCTTAACCAAGCCTAAAGTCGATTCATAAGCGTCGAGACTCTGTGTTGTACACTCCTTAAGGAAGTTCACATATGTATGTGTATCATATACAACATACCTACCTAGTTAATACCTATTCGAATAGGTTGACTATCGGTGAGTGTAATCAGTTGGAATAATTAATCTGTAGAAGTTCAAAATATGTTTAACAATAAAATCGAAAACAAAACACAAACATATTCAAATTTCAATGATATAAAAACATATAAAAGACAATGTAAAAGAAATGATATAAAAGATATTAAAAATAAAATTGCAGAATATAAGAATTCAAAATCACAACACAAATAAATAAAATGTCAAAGACATGAAATTGAAAATTTAAAACACGTGTAAACTATCATCAATTTATTATAGTTACCAATAAAAATAACAAGAGAGACTGGATACAAGAAGATGGATGGATTATAGCTAACAATATAAACGACAACACAGAACAATCTTTATCACTGAACATTACAGCAGTTCACATCCTCTGGATTCTCAACATGGACTCCGTCACATGTGGCTTATATTGGACTAATGATGATTGAAATATGTCAACCCCTCCAGCAAATTCATTTCCCAAACGCTGAATTCTTTTGAGAGATGAATTCTGACTATATGTAGTGGTCATTTATCTCACATCAACAGATGTGAAATAAACATTTTGAGTGGAGTTTGCATCATTTGTTCATTGGTGCGTAAGTTATGTTATTTAAAAAAGGAACTAATTATTTGTTCGGCTATTAATCTATTCGTTTGGCAAGAAAAAAATCAGCATTTAAGTAATTTGCACAGCAAACAATGTTTTCATTGGCAATAAACAAAAAATATTAAGCGATTTACGATTCGCGGCCAGGCGAATCTCAAAAAAAACTCAAAAAAGATTATTTAAAATCACTTTATTAAAGTATAATATTAATTATTACACAATTGATTTTATTGTTTATTGAATAAAAGTATTGAATAAAAGAATCACAATGATATTTAATTAATTATACAACACAATACAATTTAACACAAGACCAGGATTTAACAACAGGACTTATTATAATAAACTGATAAAGTAATAATTAACTGAACGACAGAATATTAACACTGGGCTGACTAATTAGGTACTGACAACTATTCCCAGTGTGGAATACTTTATATAGTGTTTCCAGGCATTGGTACCTTGTGCATTAGTAACGTGTGCATTGGAATGACCTATTTTATTATAGTCAATATGTAAACATTCCCATGATCATATTACTGAGATTCTGATACGCGGGCATTCCCACGCTCGTGTTACTGGAATTATCTGGTATGATATAGGCTACTCTAGGCCTTATCATAACTCGCCCACCCTTAAAGAAAAACTTTAGTGGTAGCTGCTTCTATAGTGGTAGCTGCTTCTAAAGTTTTTTCGGGAGTTTCAGGCTTTTCTGCAATTTTATACTTAGATTTATATTTTACTACAACGCATCTGAACAATACAATAATTACAATTAATACAATAAAAACATATAAAGTTAATGTCCAAGTGCTGATGGTCCTAGATACGGGGGTGTCGTCATCTTCTTGCATCCTTCTTTGCAGTTTCTTTACTTGTAGTAGGACATGGTTTAAATCGTCCAATTGTACATCTTCTAGTTGCAAGGGTTGCATAATGCTGTTCGGCGTCGGGACGCTGCGTCTTACTGCCATTTCTGTGGGTAGCTTGGCGAAGTGGACTGGTTCTAAATTGGTTTGATAACTCGTTATTATGTTTCCTTGTATTTCTGCTCTACAGTTACCCTCAATGTTAATCACATAACTGCCATCGAGGGTGTCAGCTTCCTTGCTATTATCACAATTTGTAGTCATTGTTGTCTCGTTAGGTGTTGAGACAATCCATAGATTTCCGTAGATATGTTGTATCTTTACTCTTTCTAGATGGACATGTTGTAGTTCGCATTTCGTGTAATCTCGAGTATGGTGGATCATCTGCAATTCACAGGGAGCGTCGCCCGTAATTGGTATCATCTGCTTGTTGTGGCATAGGTATTCGCCTGTGGTCATTTCTTCACATACTGTTTGGTCATATGTATACTGCTGGCCATTGCTCATTAGGAATTTATGTTGTGGGACGATTATTTGGAAAAGGTTGTTGGAAATTTTGATGGGAAATGCGTAAAGGTGATAATATGAGTACTGTTGATCCTCGACAATTGGAACCTCCATCACAAAGTGAACACTCGTTCCTTTGCGGTAAGCCTTTACTGTGGTACTTTTTTCAAAGTAAGGGATGCTATCTAAATCAGGTTCGGCTGGGAATCTAAAGCCTGTTGGCAAAAGGGGTGTTACTCGTTGCAATTCTAATGCAAACTCAGTTGGTTTAATGATTGACGGGTGTAGTGTACCTAACTTAGCAAATGTTATAGCATTCTCCACCTCCATTAATAATTGAGTGATTGTTTGCGCTTCAATAGTCATTTGATTAAATATTATCATTGATATAACATACTCGTTGATTTCGTATCCCATTAACAAGGTATCATTCATGCGTGCTTCTAATTGCATTAAGCGCGCATTTAAGAGAAACTGATTTGATTTTAATTTGTTAGTGATATTTCGAAATGATTCAATTGCATTTTCTGTTATTGACAATTTGTCAACTGACATTTTTTGAACTTTATCTACAGTATTTTGAAGTTGTTTGATTGCCTTGTCGTAGTATTCGGCATCCGATGTGTCTAGATTTCCGGTTATTGCTTTGATCAAGCTTCCCAAACCATTGATAATTCCTCTCTTGATCCTTTGCTGTAGCATTGTCTCAATTTCATCAGCCGTTTCAGTTTCTTCACTCAGTGGTTCCCGTGGTGGTGAGTTATCTGTTTCCTTTGATGCGATAGGCGATTCGATGTATGATATTTCGTCGTTTTGATTGTTTGTCAAAGCAAGCATCTCTTCCAGATCCCTTGTTGTTAGGGGTGAACACACTTCATTCGTCGTTCTTGGTGGTTCTATGTATGTCCGGGGTATAGTGAAGTATTTCCATAGGTATCGGTGTTGTATCCGTAGGTGGTGACAAGGTCAAGTTTCTGAAGTCATTATCAGAATTATCCAATGCTATCATGTCTTCAAAATCTAGATTTACAATCATTGATCTCGTGTCAAGGGGGTTTATTTGTATTCTGGATAATGCATCGGCGTTGGCATTCAATTTACCACTCTTGTGTTCGATTTTGAAGTCGTACTCTAATAATCGTAATCTCCATCGCACTAGCTTCGAATTGGGTTCTTTGAGATTAAATAACCACACCAATGGTCTATGATCCGTAATTATAGTGAATTTACTACCTAATAGGTATTGTCTAAATTGTTTAGTGGCCCAAACTACTCCTAGTAATTCCTTTTCGATAGTTGAGTACTTTTGCTCAGCTTCGTTCAATGTTCTTGATGCATAAGCTATGGGTTTATCCCTTCCAATTTCTCCTTGCGACAATACGGCTCCTAATGCTACATTGGATGCATCAGTTGTTAGTATGAACGGTTTTGTAAAATCTGGATATTGCAATATTGGGTCATTGGTCAGAATTTTCTTTCCGAGTTCAAAGGCTTCTACAAATTTTTCATCATGCCTTATAGTTCTTCCTTTCTTAAGGCACATAGTAAGTGGTTTTGTTATTTTTGCAAAGTCTTTGATAAATCGTCTGTAATAACCTAGGAGTCCTAGAAATCCTTTTATTTCCTTTGTTGTTTTCGGAATGGGGTAGTTGAGTATTGCGTTTATTTTCTCTGGGTTAGGTTTAACTCCATCTTTTGTAATTACGTGTCCCAGGTATGCTACTTCCTTTCTCAGGAATTCGCACTTATCAATCTGTAATTTGAAATTGCTGTCTCGCAGTCTGTCAAATACTTCTTTTAGTTTTTGCATGTGTTCCTGCAGTGATGCTGAGTATATGATTATGTCATCTAGGTATACTAGACATTTTTCTCCTTGTAATCCTCTCAAGATGTTGTCCATGGTACGTTGGAAGGTTGCTGGGGCATTCTTCAGTCCAAATGGCATACGTTTGAATTCATAATGACCATTTTCAGTGCTGAAAGCTGTCTTTTCACAATCTTCTCCATTCATTTCAATTTGGTGGTACCCCGAGGCCAAATCTAAGGTGGTGAAATATTTGCTCCTTCCCAGTTTATCCAATATATCTGTAATGTTTGGTAATGGGTACTTATCGTCTATTGTTTTCTCATTTAGTCTTCTGTAGTCTATTACCATACGATATTTCTTTTGTCCCGATGCATCTGCTTTCTTGGGTACAATGTGTACTGGTGAATTCCATGGTGAGTACGAGGGTTGTATTATATCTTGTTGCAAAAGGTTGTCAATTTGTCTTTTGATTTCTTCCCTTTGTGGTGGTGCATGTCTATATGCTCTCACGTATGAGGGTGTGTTATCGGACAAACGTAACGTGTGTTTTATCTTGCTGGTAAATGTGAGAGATTGTTCTTCGCAGTAAAATATGTCACGGTATCGGTAACACATTTTTGAAATTGCATTTCTCTCTTCATTGTTTAGGTGATCTAGTCGGAGTTTTTCTAAATTCAATTTTTGTAGATAGTCATCATTTTTTGTCGGGGCGTCATCATAATGGTTCATGGGAATTAGGTTAAGTTTTTCCACCTGTATAGGACTTTGTAGTTTAATTGTTACTGGATACTCATTAATGTTCGTGATGGTGGTGGTAAATTTTGACTTTGATGCCCGTACGATAGCTTCTGGCATTTCTACTCCTTCAGCAAATTGGTAGTAACTTACTATCCCTTCACCTTCGTTCAACTTAGATGGTAAAAGCACTTTCTTTTGAGTACGAGGCTCAATAAGCATTTGGTATATGTGCGTTGGTTTCTTTGCTTCAGTATGTAATTTTATCTTTGCAGTATCCGTCTCTAGATATCCGTCTTTTAAATTAATGTTGGCACCTACCTTTTGTAAAAGATCTAAACCTATAAGTCCGTCATACTTCTTATTGAAATTAAATATGTGAAACTTGTGGTTAGACGTATTCCTGAATGCTTTAGGTAGTGGTATATTCACTACATAATTATGAAAACTGATTTGGTGTGCTGATTGAATTTGAAAAGGTTCCTCTGACACACAATCTCCAAAATATTCCTCTACCTTCTGGCTATTAATAAGTGATTTAGATGATCCGGTGTCGATCATAAATTTTCCATTTATTTCGGGTAAAAGTATATACGGGAGATTTGCTTTAGCGGTATTCATCACAATTATGTTGGGCGACTCGGTTGGCCCATATTCCGAAAATCCTCTTCATATTCAAACTCTTGCTGGTAAGGATCCTCTTCGTTCACGCCTTCTTCTGGTTCAACTATGTTCTCATCTTCAATATCTTCTTGGTAGAACAGTTCCCCAGCGGTCCATCGTGGGGCCATAGGTTTATCCGTCCTCATGGTCTGGTCTGTATTCTCTCTCTTTTGGAATGATCCTTGGTTTGGACGAGGAGTATACGTCTGAGTAAAAGATTTTGTTGGCATGTTCTTCATTGAATTGGATTTTGGCTGGTTAAACTGCCTGAATTGGTTTTGTGGTTGTGGTGGTCTCTGTTGGTACTGTTGTTTTTGTTGTACCTGTTGGTTATAGTTCGGTCTCCACGGTGGTATGTGTAGTGGCTGTCTGTAGAGCGAGTTATTAGGCTGTACCGAAATGTTCTTTGGTTTTAAACCTTGTTGGTTATTTTGCAAGCTGGTGTTGTCTTTGCGTTGTGAATAGAGGAAATTTTCTTCCTCTAAAACTAAAGACATGGCTTCTTCAACCGATTTCGGGCTTCTTAGTCTCACGGCTAGACCTAGCATACCGTTCAGTCCCTTTAGGTACGTTTGTAAAGCCATACCGTCATATATTCTATCTTTTGTTACCCTTGAGCCGACGTCTGGGTCTGCTAGCTGTACTTTCGCCATTAATAGGCTTTTGGTGTCCTGTACCCTAGCACCAAAGCTATACGGGGGCTCGTTCTGTCTTGGTTTAAGCTGGATCAGATCCTGAACCAGACAATTTTCGTTTCTTTGATCTCCGAAGTAGTTGATTAGGAGATTTTTTACTTCCTCCCACGTAGCAAAGTTTTCCCTGTTCCCGATTAGTGTTAGTGCACGCCCGTCGAGCTTACTTATTATGATTCTCATTAAGTGAACATTTGTGGGGTGCGCTGGGCTCTTGGGATCTCCCAGTAAGCCAATTACATAGTCGCATGAACTTATAAAATTATTTAATCTGGCAGCATCGCCATCAAACCTTGGGATAACATTTAGTACATGTTGTGGAATGTCTCCGATTGTAACTCCGTTTGTAGCCATTCTACTACAATAATATTATAAGCTTGAACTCAATGAATATTATATCAATTTTTTAATACAAAAATTTGTTAATGTTTCAATATTTTATATAAGTACCTTTAATTATGCAACAATGTCTCAATAACTAAAGGGGGTTGATTTCGATAATCAGACAATGGGTGATCTCAATGATCAGATTGGGGGTGATCTCAATGATCAGAATGAGGGTGATTTCAATGATCAGATTGGGGGTGATCTCAATGATCAGAATGAGGGTGATCTCAATGATCAGGGTGAGGGTGATTGCAACGATTATGAATTGAACTCTGCGATAGAGCCAATTCCGATTAACGAGCAATCACAGCACTCTAAAATAACGACACTTGGGAAATGGAATTAAAGGAGAGCAAATGGCACTTACTGAAGAAGTACTGCAACCTTAATCCACATCTCTTGGTTGTCGGGTCAGTTCCTGTTGTCTTCCAATGGCACTTGCACTTATTTTAATCTTTGAGAGTTCGAGTTCGAATACTTGGTTAAAAGTTAACACTTAAACACTTGATCTTTATTTTTATATCAATGTCCCAAGTATCCTACCAAGACTGCGCCATTTACGATTCGCGGCCAGGCGAATCTCAAAAAAAACTCAAAAAAGATTATTTAAAATCACTTTATTAAAGTATAATATTAATTATTACACAATTGATTTTATTGTTTATTGAATAAAAGTATTGAATAAAAGAATCACAATGATATTTAATTAATTATACAACACAATACAATTTAACACAAGACCAGGATTTAACAACAGGACTTATTATAATAAACTGATAAAGTAATAATTAACTGAACGACAGAATATTAACACTGGGCTGACTAATTAGGTACTGACAACTATTCCCAGTGTGGAATACTTTATATAGTGTTTCCAGGCATTGGTACCTTGTGCATTAGTAACGTGTGCATTGGAATGACCTATTTTATTATAGTCAATATGTAAACATTCCCATGATCATATTACTGAGATTCTGATACGCGGGCATTCCCACGCTCGTGTTACTGGAATTATCTGGTATGATATAGGCTACTCTAGGCCTTATCATAACTAGCGCAACACTTGTTTTACAAACAAAGTTATATAGGAAATAAACAAATTTTAACGGCTTTATAAATACTCGCACAACAAAATAATTAATTGACCAGCAGAATTATTATTCGAGCGGCAGAATTGTTATTTGACCAGCAGAAAATATTAATTGCTAAACAGTATTTTTCACACACCGATCTATCTTGGATCCACGTGAAGTATTTGTGATTTCTTACCAAATTAATGTACTATGAAAATTATCCCAGTTTCCACTTTGCTATATCAACGAAATTTCTTAGTGAAATGTCGAAAAACGCTAGTGTCGTTCATTCAGATGCTACATATAAAATCATTTGACTTGGTTTTTCAGGTTTTTTCTCAAATTCCAACGGAAAGTACAGCGAACATGTTGCATTCATTTCATGCTTGACAAACAAAAATTTATTATTTGAACAAGATTAAACAGTTAGCTTACACAAGTTTTATTAAAATTAGCTCACGGTTTGCTGGTCATTTATTTATTTTGCTGGACAAATAATTATTTTGCCGGATAAACAATTATTGTGCCGGTCGATTAAATTTTTAGTTTTTCAATATCATATTATTTGCAGTAGAAGTATAATATTTTCACTGGGCATAAGTAGCATATCAACATGATACATTTGTCGACAGAATACATTTTTCTGCTGAACATTGTTATACTCGTATTATGCTGATCGTTTAAAATAAATGATAGCCTTTGAAAAATTGGCAGCGGGCCGTCAGACCGCTTGTCCATATTTTGATCAAATATTTTCATAGGAAAATTTTATATTTTTTAATAACTACAAAATGGCTGGAAAACGATCATTTTAAAGTTCGGAAGAGTGATTTACAAAAAAAAAATATTTCAAGTGACTGATTCCTCTTTTGAAGAAGAATTGAATGAGATATTACTTGGTTCGGATCAATAGGATATCGAAGATGACATTGAAGAATTTCTAACGCAATATTCAGAATTTGTACAGCAAAGTGATGAAAATGAAGATGCAAATGAACAGAATTTGTCCAACAAAAATTAAAATAAAGACATCATACATATGTTTGTATTGGATGCAGACAGCTTGTTTGTCTGCAATACTCCAAACTTTTTGTCAATAAATGACGTGAATTGGTCATTTGCCAGAATTTTGTTTTCGCGCTTAGTTATTATTTCTATACATCATTTAAGACTTTATATATTAAGATTTTCGAAAAAAAAGGAATATAATGTTTCTGGTTGGATTTTAGATCATACATAGTTATTTAATGAATTGAATACACTGAATCCTTGAATCTAGTTCATATATTTTTGAACAAACCGTATACTATTATATAATTCTATTGTTTTACATATTAGTTGCTCTTTTGAATGCACATATTTTATTCTTTCAGTGCTTTTGTTTAATGTAAATTGAATTTCAAAGGGAAAAGTTTAGATCAGTCTTAATTTAGACTATTTTTAACTATTGTTAATTTGATTGTAATGTAGTTTTTAACAACTTATTTATCTTCATAGTTTTTGTCTTGTTTTTTGTTTTTGATTTTTAACGTAAAGTGTATATTATTACTGTTTGCTAGCAACTTGTTCGTCATCCGCATGGGTAATTTGCGGGACCTTGATTGGTTTGTTTTGAACCGTTTGTGTCCTTTAAAACAATAAATGAATAAAAAAATTATGGCTGTGTCAAAAATAGACTAAAATTACCTAGCTTAGTATTATAATATCTATTTTTTTTTTTATATATTTCCGCTTATAAATGTTTATTTTTTACACGCATATTTTATTATTATGAGCCAATAGTTTAATATAACCTGAAAAGCGATTTATATTACTGTATTTATTATATAATATGGATATTAGTATAGCGGTCTGTCAGACCTCACGTCCAATTTTGAAAAAAATTTGGTCAAGACATTACAAAGAGAAATCAAAGTGGTATAAAAATGTCAAGTATAGTAAAAAGTCAATTAGTTAAAATTCATAAGTTAAAAATTTGGCCAAGACATTACAAAAAAGTGGTATAAAATTATGAGAGGTTCCACTGTATAATCATAGAACATAATTATTATATTTAAGTTCTTGGCACTATAATATTATGACATGGTAGGCATGGATGTATGTAGGTAGGGGATGGAACGTTTATAGTAATTTGTATGAATGACAGCGAAGCCAAAAAGTGAGGAAGGGAAATCGACGGCGGCCATTTTGTATGAAATACTTTATTTAACATTTGTATGGGCAATGTATGGAAATTATTCACACAGTATCAGAAAACATTATATTTACTTCTTAAAATGATTACAATGCCACATAACTTAATGTTTTCATATATTTGATGAAATAGGGAATAGGATGAGTAAATAAAATGGAGTCATTTCTAAATCATTCAGTATTTATTTTTAAACATTGTTTTCATATACACACAATATGGAGAGAATGAATGACAATTGAAGGAAAATATATAAAAATGTACAGAAATTATAGCTAGAAATAAAAACAAATTTTGATAGTTTTATTGAATATATACAAATAAACAGGAGAAACTGAGTGATTTATAATATGTAATAACAAAAAGTAACAGAATGCATTATAATTAACATACAACAAACTCTAAACCCTTTGAAGAGCACTTACTTGTTGAGTGACTTTCGAACTGAAAGAGAACTATCGACATACCTCTTGGAAATATAATGCAGCCTTATATCAATATATTTTTAAATTGTCAATATTCTCCTCAGATAAAAACTTACACAGTGACGCTATTACATCCTTAAGAATAGCATTTTTTTTTTGTCCGGCGCAATGTTTTTTGTTATAAACGTTTTATTTTCACGCCACAAGATCTTTTAATACTATAAATGATTTTTATAGTTTGAAGACATGTTGCACAGGTGGATTGATGAACGAACTCACAACTATCCTGTCAACTGTTGGTTGTTAACTGGAGGTATTGAATATTCAGCTACGTTTACTTGGTGTCAAATATTGAATAATGTCCAGTTTCTCCTTTCTGGATCCTTTGGAAAACTACAAAAAATGATTTTGTTAATACACATGCTATAATATCATTAACCTGATCAGATTTGTATGCATGAAACATTTCATTCTAACGGGTAAACAAACCAAACATCAGATTGTAGGTTCTTTGTATTGTCAGATGACAGAATGGAAAATAAGTTACATGTGTAGATATAGGAGAATAAGGACAAATAATTATATAGAACGTTTATAACATTATTATGATCATTTATAAGTATACGAATTATAATATAAACGACTTTAAAATCGCTATATATATAAAGATAAAAACTACAATACAAAACAACTTACCGAAAATATGACAAAACAACTCAACATACTCAACATAAGGGTTGGTTCACGGGAGCATAAATGTCACTAGGCGTGAACGACCATGAAGTTGCAGTGAGTGGTGAATGTAGCCCCGGATAATCGTGAATAGAGCGTTTTAATACCCAATGTCATCGTAATGGTGCCATTATTTTTTACGTCTTGATTTTATAATTATTTTTTATTGCTTTTATAACTTTTAAAATATTTTTTTTTTGGATTTACTTTTTGTTATAATTTCTTAAATTTGCCTACGTGTAAAAGACGTAAATTATAAATATATTTAAATAAATAAATATTTTTATTATTATTTGACTGGCGCCTTTTTATAGTAGCATTCCAGTACTTTTGTGTTTCTTTTAAATGATAAAAATATTTTTGTCTCTAACGAAGGAATATATTATTTTAATAGGTATCTTTAAAATTAACAGTTAAAGTAATAACTACTTGATTAGTTTATAACTAATTGCTTTATACTTTTTTTAAATTATGCCATTATCTAACTTTCTGAGCTTGTATACTTCCCAAATACTTGTTACAAGTTTATATCCTAAATTTATCCAAACGAATTCACTGAATCAGCGTCAGAAAGTATAAATGACAATTACGCAGAAATCGAGTATATTTTCTGAGACTATAATTATTTTGTTACACATTTTGAAAACATAGTAACATACAGTACAAGAACACTATGAATACGTACTGGCATTGTATAGGTACTTTCAAAATACGCGTCGTCGAGTGATCACTCGGTGACTCTCTGAACGCAGCCCAAATGCGACGCACCGAACAAAATTTGTTTCTTACAAAATGGTCGTCATTCCCCTCCCCGCGCAGCTACAAAATGTTTGCCTAAGTGTCTGTCCATTACTCTATTTAGGTCCATGATGGTAGGCCCCACTGTTGTCATGGAGATATTAATTTCATAGACAAGTAATATTCACGCAATTGTTGTCATATGTAGAATTATTTTTTGGTCACCACATTTATTATTTTTGGGCACCAAGGTCATGGCCACACTAGATAAATGGCCTGCGTACAGAAATACCTACTTACGAGAGTAGTGCGGTGTATTAATGTACTCAAACCGGAAGTGGCATTTTGTAGTTCAAATCTGTCCCCTAGTACCGTAATTTTTAAATTATTCACTCCTCTAGTAGAGTAAATTCTAAGCAGCAAGCCTATATTTTATTAATATATTATATATGAATCATACCAACCAAGTTAAAGCGAGAAAAACCTCAACAGAGAACTACTTCTTTGTTAAAACAAATTGCCTTATATTTTAAAGTTCTTATTGAGTAGTAAAAAAAAATACCTTGGCTCTTTTCATAACCAAAAATATGATTTAAAATAGAAATAATCGAGATAAGTTTTGAACTTGTGACATCCAGCATTCAATAGTTTTTCCATAATCCTAAAATGAACTATTGAAATATTAATGATATATCAGAATTCAAAATAGTTATATTTGATTCTTATTCCTTACAATGTGATTTTTGTAAATATTGGGTTCAATAAAAAAGAGAAGTCATGTGATGGTAAATATGTTTATTGAAAATAGAATATTAACATAGCTAGGTGTGATCTGAAAAAATTAAAACATGAGTAAATTAACATATCAATAAACTACAACATACAGTTAAACATATCAACATTACTTACAACATGAAGAATATTTTAAAACTATTTTATAAATTCTACGATACAATATAGTACAATATACATTACTATAAAATATATAGTAAAAAACAATAGTACTATGAATGCTTAAATGAAATGAATTGAAAAATATATATACAATAAATAAACTTCGGTGAGCTATTCAAAGACTGATAAAATTTCAACTTTTGGTATAAGTATAATATACAAATACAATCAACGAAGACATTCCAAGTTATCATAAACCTAGTACTTAATTTTGCCTAAGCTTTAGTTTTGGATATGTTTTATTTTTCTCCAAGCATAATATTTCTCAACTCCTCTAAATGTTATGTAACTCGATAATTGCACTCGGTGTCTGGTGCCTTGCCTGAAAAAGAAAAAATGTTATCGATTGCCCAGTTCCACAGAGAACTATCTAAGAAATAGCACAGTGGAGATATGGGCTGTCAAAGTTTTGGACATTTTTGTCTTTACGATAAATACTATTAAATATTTTTCAAATTGCATAAAATTATTATAGTATATGTAAAATGTGTCTAAGAATTGAATTCTTTCATATTTATTTTAGAAAAAAGTGTTTTTCTACCATTTTTTTACCTTTTTTCGAGTTAGTTCCCTATGGAACTGGGAATGTTGGGTGAGAATTGAACCACTGTTCTATTCCATAGAGCAACATGTTAGAAGGAAACATAATTAATTATCAATGTTGGAATTTATTATTAATGGTTTTATAAGAATTTCATAGAATATCTCCAAGGTGAAAGAATATATTTAAATGAAAACTTCTAAATGATTACTCTCATTAATACTATCCTCTTTCAGAAACATTGACTGTTAATAAAAAAGGCCTTTACTCATCTTCTCCATCAAGGCATGTCCTTTGATAGATAAGGGCAAGAGGATAGAGCTCTAAACAAGCCTTTCTATGAATACTTCTCTTACATTCACACACTCCCCATAGTAATGAAATTCATCGCAAGACTGATGCCATCAACATACTACTTCTATCAACGATGGCAGTGCTAATCTAAAATGAAAGTCCAGGGAAAACTACTTACCAATAACTGTTATTTTAATTAATATCCTGAATCAATATTGATGATACCTACCATGGTTTAACCTCTGATTTAAGGATAAAAATGCCATCAGATCATTATCAATATAAGGTGAAAAGGAAATGAAAAAGGAGTTTGTGATAATTCAAATTTATTTTCTTAGATAAGGTATAATAATACCTTAGATTCAAATAAATAAAAGTTTATGTAAATTTATTACACAAATTATTACAAATCAGGTTCTACAAAAAATAGTAATCAGTCTTAAATATTGTGGTCCTACTATTGAAATTGTGTATTAGTCTAGTTTAAGAGTTCGGTGAAAAGAATGACAATAGAAATAAAGTATCTTTATTATAAAAAAATCAGATGCAACATAAATTATAAGCAACTACATAAAAATCATTCTCTGTCACAATTATCTGGGTCAGCGTTATCTAGAATTTGTGGTGAAGTCAACAACTTTTCGAAGAAGTCCCAGTATTGTCTAGGGACACTATGTGAGTGACATAGATCCAAAAGATCTTCTTTTTTTTGCACAGAAATTGGAAGAGGATTATGATAAGCCTTCTTTAATACAATTATTGGTGTACTGCCACGCATTCTATGTCGAATATCAATTTCAAAATAATTTTTGTCTGCAAAGGATGTTTTGTACAAGATTGAAGTTGGATACCCTTTTCTAAATTTTAGTTCACAAATGTTATTCCACTTTACTTTTTCCCCCAATGTATTGACAGTAAAATTTTTTCCCATTACATTTTGTAAGTCTTTAAAATTATGAAAGTCACCAAAATGCATTTCCCGACAACTGTACGAGGCACCAGACTTTTTAGCTAATCTTATAACTGGTATTAGTTGTTCGGGAACATAAATCGGGCCACTTTTCAAACATCTTTTTTTTTCCTTTTCGATAAGGGCATGCATTGAGTCCCCTTCATTTTGAGTGTGGCCCACAACAAGGAATTTATGAGATATTTCCTCAATGTTTTCTATGGAGTTAACGGCATATAAAAACATTGAGGAAATATACTTGTTTTTATTCTGGCCTGCACAGTTGTCGGAATAAAAAACTATTGATTTGCTTGAGGTAGTTCTAATGAAATTATACAGGCAGGTACCTATCTCGTTGGATCCCCTCTTTCCTAGACCTTCATGCCACACATATGAGTGTCCCTGTTTTTTATTTATGTTATAAATCGTAAAATTATAGGAATTCAAACGCCGTTTGTAAAAGAAGCTACTGACGTCACCACAAGGCACAGATAAAACTGCTTGCAAATCAAAGCAAGCAACTTGTATGGAGCAATCCAGCATTCCGCGTTTAATATCGGTCTCTTTCTCCTTACGGCATAGCTCTTTCTCTTGAATATGCATATCGAACTTGGTTTGATTGGATGCCTTTTCTTCGACACTCATGTTGCTATGAGTGTCGCAAGTTACACAATGATCTTTTTTCGGTTGAAAGAAACCGATATTAAACTCGTAATTGAAAATACTTTCATACAAGTGCTGCTTGGCAAAGGGTTTATCGTTTTCTATGCATTGCTGCTTATAAAGCCTGTACATCGTTGCAATGTTCAAACTACCATCAAGGTAGATTTTTTGGGTTTGTGCCCTGCAATAATGAGAGGGAATCACAGGAAAGGATTTAATATGGTGCCTGATTTCATCTTTGACATCATCGCCAACTTTCACCCCACCCTTTCCATGTTTCCCTCTCATGTCAGGTAACAAAACACCAGTTGCATCCTTTTTTTTTAAGGTTGAGTGAATTGCTTTGCTGGACACATTCAGCGTGCTCAAAAAGAAATGTTTGCAAACTC